>CM021774.1:4993040-5010402 GCA_011076525.1 Nettapus auritus
GCTCCAGCTCCTGCAGCCGCTCCAGCTCCTGCTCCAGCTCCTGCAGCCGCTCCAGCTCCTGTCGCTGCTCCAGCTCCAGCTCCTGCAGTTGCTCCAGCTCCTGGGCCAGAGAAACGAGCTGTAGCCGTCCAAGTTGCACCTGCAGAAGGAAATCCAGCCCCAGTGGTAGACCCTATGGCTGGGCCAGAGAAACAAGCTACAGCAGTGCAAGTTGCCCCTGTGACCAAGGTGAAAAAATGGTACAGAGACTCAGGTCGCTTAGAACGCAGAGAGTCTTCTGCTGGGTCTAGGTGTAGAGAAGACGAGGCCGGGCCATCCAGGGAGCAGGAGGATGAAGATGAAGATGTATCAAAAATAGCAGTATCTACCCGAGACCTATGCGAGCGTGAGCTACGAGATGTGCGAAGAGACTTCAGCCGCTCTATAGGTGAGCAGCTTGTCACCTGGCTGCTCCGGTGCTGGGACACTGGAGCCGAGAGCGTGGAATTAGATAGAAGTGAAGCCAAGCGGCTGGGATCCCTTGCTAAAGATGCAGGCATTGACAAAGCAATTGGAAACAGAGTACGATCTTACAGCCTCTGGAAGCGTCTCCTGTCAGCTGTGAGGGAAAGGTATCCCTACAAGGAAGAAATTGTATGTCATCCAGGCAAGTGGACCACTATGGAGAAGGGAATCCAGTACCTGAGGGAATTAGCAGTACGGGAGGTGATTTATGAGGACCTAGACAACGAACAAATATCCCTAGATCCAGATGACGTCAGGTGTACCCGACCCATGTGGCGGAAGTTTGTACGGAGTGCACCATCATCATATGCCAACTCATTGGCAGTAATGACCTGGAGAGAACGTGACGAACCCACAGTGTATGAAGTGGCTAGACAACTCCGGCGGTATGAAGAAAGTCTCTCCTCTTCCTTACAAGCCTGCGTCTCGGCTGTGGAGAAACTTTCTGAAAAGGTCCACCATCTTGAAGAGGGATTATTTTCCTCCCCACTTGAACGAACCAGTGTCCACCAACTGAAAGAGAATACTTTGGAGAAACTTTCTGAAGAGGTCCACCAACTTAAAGAGAGATTATTTTCCTCCCCGCCTGTACAAACCAGTGTTTCAGCTATCAGGGGTAAGCGTTCATCCGCGCAAGGAAGACGATATGGTGGGTACACACCCCGTGCCACCCTGTGGTTTTACCTACGTGACCACGGAGAGGATATGAGGAAATGGGATGGAAAATCCACCGCAACCCTAGAGGCACGGGTACGTGAGCTGCAAAAGAAAACAACTGGGAAAAAGTTTGCTGCTCCAACTTCCAGTAGGCAGTCCTTTAAACACAGAAACGAAGATTCTGACCAGGACTAGAGGGGCCCTGCCTCCAGCCAGGGGGAGGAAAGGGATAATCGAGTTTATTGGACTGTGTGGATTCGATGGCCTGGCACGTCAGATGCACAGAAGTATAAAGCTTTAGTAGACACCGGTGCACAATGTACTCTAATGCCATCAATCTTTAAAGGGACAGAACCCATCTGTATCTCTGGAGTGACAGGAGGATCCCAACAGCTAACTGTATTGGAAGCTGAAGTGAGTCTAACTGGGAATGAGTGGCAAAAGCATCCCATTGTGACTGGCCCAGAGGCTCCATGCATCCTTGGCATAGATTACCTCAAGAGAGGGTACTTCAAGGATCCAAAAGGGTACCGGTGGGCTTTCGGCATAGCTGCCTTAGAGACAGAGGGTACTAAACAGCTGTCCACCTTGCCTGGTCTCTCAGAGGATCCTTCTGTGGTGGGGTTGCTGAGGGTCGAAGAACAGCAAGTGCCAATTGCTACCACAACTGTGCACCGGCGACAATATCGCACCAATCGAGACTCCCTAATTCCCATC
This sequence comes from Nettapus auritus, assembly GCA_011076525.1. Lineage (NCBI taxonomy): Eukaryota > Metazoa > Chordata > Aves > Anseriformes > Anatidae > Nettapus > Nettapus auritus. The sequence continues at coordinate 4,994,919 of CM021774.1, forward strand.
CATAAGTTAATTCGTCAGCTGGAGAGCCAAGGAGTGATCAGCAAGACTCATTCACCTTTTAATAGTCCCATATGGCCAGTGCGAAAGTCTAATGGTGAGTGGAGACTAACAGTGGACTATCGTGGCCTGAACGAAGTGACGCCACCACTGAGCGCTGCTGTGCCGGACATGCTAGAACTCCAGTATGAACTGGAATCAAAGGCAGCCAAGTGGTATGCCACAATCGATATCGCTAATGCATTTTTCTCCATCCCTCTAGCAGCAGAATGCAGGCCACAGTTTGCTTTCACTTGGAGGGGCATCCAATACACCTGGAATCGACTGCCCCAGGGGTGGAAACACAGTCCTACCATTTGCCATGGACTGATCCAGTCTGCGCTGGAGCAGGGGGAAGCTCCTGAACACCTGCAGTACATCGATGACATCATTGTGTGGGGTGATACAGCAGAGGAAGTTTTTGAGAAAGGGAAGAAAATAGTCCAAATCCTTCTGAAGGCCGGTTTTGCCATAAAACAAAACAAAGTTAAAGGACCTGCACGAGAGATCCAGTTTTTAGGAATAAAATGGCAGGATGGACGTCGTCAAATCCCAATGGATGTGATCAACAAAATAACAGCTATGTCTCCACCAACTAGCAAAAAAGAAACACAAACTTTCCTAGGCGTCGTGGGGTTTTGGAGAATGCACATTCCAAATTACAGTCTGATTGTAAACCCGCTCTACCAAGTAACCCGTAAGAAGAACGATTTTGAATGGGGCCCTGAGCAACGACAAGCCTTTGAACAAATTAAGCAGGAAATAGTTCATGCAGTAGCCCTTGGGCCAGTCCGAACAGGACCAGGTGTAATGAATGTGCTCTACACCGCAGCCGGGGAGAATGGCCCCACCTGGAGCCTCTGGCAGAAGGAACCTGGGGAAACTCGAGGTCGACCCCTAGGGTTCTGGAGTCGGGGATACAGAGGATCTGAGGCCCGCTACACTCCAACTGAAAAGGAAATATTGGCAGCATATGAAGGAGTTCGATCTGCTTCAGAAGTGATCGGTACTGAAGCACAGCTCCTCCTGGCACCCCGACTGCCAGTACTGGGCTGGATGTTCAAAGGAAGGGTCCCCACTACACATCATGCAACTGATGCTACATGGAGCAAGTGGGTTGCACTGATTACTCAACGGGCTCGAATAGGAAACCCCAGTCGCCCAGGAATCTTGGAAGTTATTATGGACTGGCCAGAAGGCAAATACTTTGGGATATCACCAGAAGAGGAAGTGGTCCGTGCTGACGAAGCCCCACTGTACAACAAGCTACCAGAAGATGAGAAGAGATATGCTCTGTTCACTGATGGGTCCTGTCGTATTGTGGGAAAGCATCGGAGATGGAAAGCTGCTGTATGGAGTCCTACACGACAAGTTGCTGAAGCTACTGAGGGAGAAGGTGAATCGAGTCAGTTTGCAGAAGTGAAAGCCATCCAACTGGCTTTAGATATTGCTGAACGAGAAAAATGGCCAGTTCTCTACCTTTATACTGATTCGTGGATGGTAGCAAATGCCCTGTGGGGGTGGTTACAACAATGGAAGCAGAACAACTGGCAGCGCAGAGGCAAACCTATCTGGGCTGCGGCGTTGTGGCAAGATATTGCTGCCCGGGTAGAGAACCTAGTTGTAAAGGTACGCCATGTAGATGCTCATGTGCCCAAGAATCGGGCTACTGAAGAACATCAAAACAACCAGCAGGTGGATCAGGCTGCTAAGATCGAAGTGGCTCAGGTGGACCTGGACTGGCAACATAAAGGTGAATTATTTATAGCCCGATGGGCCCATGACACCTCAGGCCATCAAGGCAGAGATGCAACATACAAATGGGCTCGTGATCGAGGGGTGGACCTGACCATGGACGCTATAGCACAGGTTATTCATGATTGTGAAACATGTGCCGCAATCAAGCAAGCCAAACGGTCAAAGCCTCTCTGGTATGGAGGACGATGGCTGAAATATAAATATGGAGAGGCCTGGCAGATTGATTACATCACACTCCCTCAAACCCGCAATGGCAAGCGCCACGTACTTACAATGGTGGAAGCAACCACCGGATGGCTGGAAACATATCCTGTGCCCCATGCCACCGCCCGGAACACTATCCTGGGCCTTGAAAAACAAGTCTTATGGCGACATGGCACCCCAGAAAGAATTGAGTCAGACAACGGGACTCATTTCCGAAACAACCTTATAGACACTTGGGCCAAAGAACATGGTATTGAATGGGTATATCACATTCCTTATCATGCACCAGCCTCCGGGAAAGTTGAGCGATATAATGGACTGTTAAAAACTACACTGAAAGCAATGGGTGCTGGGACATTTAAAAACTGGGATACACATTTGGCAAAGGCCACCTGGTTAGTCAATACTAGGGGATCTGCTAACCGAGCTGGACCTGCCCAATCAAACCTGTTACGTACTGTAGAAGGGGATAAAGTTCCTGTAGTGCATGTAAGAAACATGCTGGGAAAGACAGTCTGGGCTACTCCTGCCTCAGGAAAAGGCAAACCCATTCGCGGGATTGCTTTTGCTCAGGGACCTGGATGCACTTGGTGGGTAATGCAAAAAAATGGGGAGGTCCGATGTGTACCTCAAGGGGATTTAATACTGGGTGAAAATAGCCCATGAGCTGAATTGTATTATATTAATTACTGTATAATACTGTATGTCATCACTACCATGATTGCTATATACCATAGATGAAAATGGTGATTAATTAAAATGTATGGAAAAGAGTGTAACCTCAGCATGACATAATGGTATGGAATAAGGGGTGGATATATGTCCTGGTTTCAGTTAGGACAGTTTTCCTCCTAGTAGCTGGTGGAATGCTGTGTTTTGGATTAGGATGGGAAGAAGGCTGATAACATGCCGATGTTTTGGTTGTTGCAGAGCAGTGCTTGTACCAAACCAAGGACTTTTCAGCTCCTCGCTCTGTCCTGCCAGCAGGCAGGCTCGGGATGCAGCAAGAGCTGGGAGGGGACAGACCCAGGACAGCTGACCCAAACTGGCCAAAGGAGTATTCCATACCATCTGACGTCATGCTAAACAATATATAGGGGTAGCTAGCCGGGTTGGGGGGGCCGGCTGCTCGGGATAGACTGAGCATCGGTCAGCGGGTGGTGAGCAATTGCATTGTGCATCACTTGTTTCATACACATTATTATTATTATTATTATTAATTATTATTATTATTATTATTATTTCCTATCTTAATAAACTGTCTCTATCTCAACTCTCGTTTCACTTTTCCGTTTCTCTCCCCCATCCCAGAGAGGGAGGGGGGAGGGTGAGCGAACGGCTGTGTGGTGTTTAGCTGCCGGCCGGGTTAAACCACGACAACATGTATGTGGTATGGGCATACTTTTCACAAATGAAAGAAGTGAGACAGTTTACATGACATTTTGTTAACATAAAGGCCAAAAAAAAACTTCAGTCCGTACCACGCAGACAATTAATGTTTTAGAAACTTCCACTCAGATTCTATAGGAATTAAGTAGCCTTTGTAAGTCATATGTCATATTTACCTTGATGCGAGAATGAATAATCACCTAGATCATATTTACCCTCTACATTTGTGTAAAATCTTCCAACACATGAGATGATCCAAATGCAATGAAATCAATTAAGAAATACCATGTGGATTTCAGCCAGCTGGACCAGAGCCTTACACTGCGAGCAAGAAGCAACTTATATTCAATTATTACTATATAAATATATATTTTTTAAAAAGAAAGATTGGTCCGTGATTACCTAACAGCTAATATTCCTCAGGGCTCTAAAGAAGAGCACAGTTTGTTTCCCGGTTGATTTAACTCCATCTGTCATGAAGTTATTCACTTTGGTAACTTACATGATTCTCTTTCTGATGGAATGAGGCATTTCACTCTTCTCAGGTACAACTTGCAACACACAGAATACAGAATAGCACCAATAAACTCTGAGTGAAACCCCACAAGCAACATCCTTGCCTTAGGACTTTGAGACCAGTGAGATGAAGTGAATATTTCAGGCCGACTTCACTGAGTTAAGAGAATCATACCAATAAAGAAGGGAAATCTGGCTGAGAAAAAAAGGAGACTGCCTAGTCCTCCATCTGTTCAACAGACAGATGTAAAGAGCTGCAATTAATTCTACCTGTTCTGGTCTCATTTCTCAAATTTGAGTTGTGTCCACATGGATGGCAAGAATTCCATATCTACATTCAGTGCACATCACTACACTGTAGTAAACAGAGCAGAGTAAAACATCCTCACTGAACTATTATCCAGGTGCAAGTCAGTTGTGCAGTTTAAAAGGTACGTGTGTAAAAGAATGAGAAAATTTTAGAGTAACATAAAATCAGATATTTGTATAACACATTTTAGATACTGCTACCTGAATAAAACATATTTTTCTTGTCATTTAGAACAGAAGATGGTGTTTTTTAAATTTAAAATTTTAAAGATTATTTTTGATGTAATTCTGCAAAAAGATGTTGCAATTCCCTTGATCCTGTATGAGACTACCACATTCTAAAAAGATGCCATAACCAGTAAAAGAATCTGCCTCTACTAACGATCTGTTTCTACAGTAACAGAAATAACAGTTCTCCCGTCTACCATCTCAGTACCAAAAATACCCTGTATTATCTTACATAACTACCAAGTAGATTGCAGTAAAACAGACTGTTTAAATGGGTATTAAAATAGCTCCAAGTGATTTGGGTATTACTTTCCATTATTATGTAATTTACTTCCACTATTTCTTTAGCAATCACTGCATCTTTTGGAACATTGTGCAGCTCAGAGCCAGAGACACAGCTGGATCAACACCCTAACTTCTGTACTGCACCACAGAAGCATCTATAGGTCTTGCCTACCTTATGAAGTATTCTTCCAAGGCTCAATATTCATCTATTAAGAAATCAGCATAGTTCCATTTATTTTTCTTCAATAGGCTTCCTTTTGAAAGTTTAACATTTTCTACTAAAATTATGGATACAAGTTCAACTTCGAGAAAGCTAGAGAAAAACCTATATATATATATATTATACACGCTGTCTGCACAGTGAGTCAGAGCCCAAGCACAGCTTGTCAACACAAGTACCTAGAGCCAAGTCATAACCTCCACTTTAAGGTGTGGATTAGATGAAAGGATTAGAAAACGTGTTACAATGTCCAGAAATCTGTCAGAGAGAGAGAGAGATCTTCAATCTTAAGTAGCACTATGCTCTGCTTCCTATGTTCCTAGGGTATTGTGCATTTCTGGAATCCAGGTTACAATGGGACGTCAGCTGGAGCAGAATAGTTGCTGGAGACCCCAGCTCTGCATGTTTTTGATGCATCCACAGAAATGCGCTGCAGAAGCAACTCAGTAAGCTACAATGCCTTTTTTTTTCTTTTTTTTTCCTACCTGCCCAAACTCACAGATGCCTGGTATGTGCAATGAAGAAAATGAAGCTGCTCAGCCAATGCACTGTATTTTGGATGGGACAATCCCATGCATATTTTGAGACCTAGAGAATTTCCTGACAGATTATGAAATAATTAGTTGGCCAGAGATCCAGCCCTGGGCCCATTCTGTAGGCAAACTTTATTCCCTCACAATGTCTGACCGAAGCTGGATAGAAAAGCTGTTTTCTTTCCCCTTAGGGAAACTTGATAGTTTTGAGATTGTGGAGTTTCCAATATTTTATTGTTTTATTATTATTATTTTTACAGTTAAAGTGAAACATAAGTTCCCTGTTTGTTTATTCAATATTTCTCTTGTTTTCACACTTTTGTCCTACAATTTCCAACAGGAAGGAGTCAGGGGAAGGAAGGTTGGGAAAGGAAGAGAGAATGACAGAAATCCTCCACTCCCACCAATCTTCAAGTATTCCTTAAAAATTGTTTAATGGGAGAAAAGTTGGAGATTAGTAAGAAAATGTGTAAGTGCAAAAAATGCCTTTTTCAAATTGCTAAAATAACCCAAACGTAACCCAGAAGAGAATGAAGATTCAAACGGTAAAGTCCAATCCATCAAAGTCAAGAAATCCAAATAATTACACAGAGGTTTTGGAATTCCAAGATTACTGTTAGTATAACGTTAAACCAAGCTCCAAAAGAACTTCTTTAGCAGTAGGTGGAAGAAAACTTACCAAAAAACTTCCAATAACCTGAAAAAATAATGAGGCCTTTTCAACTTTGCTGACACCAGATAGAAATGTTTTGGAGAACAAAAAAAGGAAAAAGGCTGACACAATTTAGAAGTAATTCTTCTTTATGGTCACAGTTGACTAATGCAGGATGTATTATAGGATGCATTGGATTGCAGGAGGTATTGCAATATATATTGCAATGTTCTGAAATTATAAGACTTGAAGCAGAAGGATTAAATAGAATTTGTGACAGAATTGGTTTTAAAAGACTGTTGAGAAAAAAGAAAAGACTTTCAGGATGTAGTACATTGTCTTTTCGACCTATTTCAAAAACAATGATGACATTTTGTGCTTAAAAGAAGCTGAAAAAGTACTTCTGTGGTCACTAATGTAAAAAAGAAGCAGAAAACCAAAGGTGGGTCAAATAAGTGGAGTCAGATGCAGACAGTTCCATGGTAGGTGCAATGACTTTGAGATTCTTTTAACCAGATTCATTCTGACTGGTAACAGTTTGGGCAGCAGTGTCAAGTTACCTTAGAAAGCTCAATTGTAAGAAGTGCTAAAGTCACTGCTGTTAAAAACTGAGAACATTGAACTTCAATTGCTAAAAAGGTCTGACACCTCCCAGAGAAAAATCCCAGTATCTTGAAAAATTAGGCATTTCAGTGGATATATATAATCTTTTCAAATATGCAAAGATGAGGTCCTTTTTATCTGGTGGTAAATGAAGTTCCATACAGCTTCTACTGCTGAGAGATCAAGACATGAAATCAAGAGCTACTGATCTAGGTAATGAAAGGCACGTTAGGCTTCAAGCTTGCTTTCTGCATGTATTCTGTGAGGCACAGAAATGAAATCCTTCTTTAATAAAACTGTAACTAACCTTTGTTAGATATCTTATTTTTAAGTGGTATTGTATGATGGCAAGGAAAGTGTTTATTAGTGTGATTTGTGATAATACAAAGAAGGACCTCCTGCCCTGGCCTGCCTGCTTGTTTTCTCTGTCAGAAGCTTCTGCGCCTTGCTGAATTTTCCACAATACTGTGCTTGGCGTTGTTCAAAATTGATTCAAGATTAATTAAATTTCAGCAGTGATTGATCTGTTGAGAGCATCTTTTTTTGCCAGGAAGTACAATAGACCAGTACTTCCAAAGCATTTATCCTGGGAGTGTTCTGTGTATACATTGTTCAGAAGTTAGTATTGCCTAAACATTCAGATAACTGTACAAGCAAACAATTGTTCTTCACCAGGTTCCACAGGACACCCAGCCCATCTATGGAGTACAGTACAGCTTCTTGAAGACTGCCTGCTCTCCTAGTGCACCAAGTTCCTGTCCAGAAAGATGGGTCTTTGAATCCTACAGCTATGGGCAACTAGAAGCAAAGAACACGAATCAGAGCAACAATTTCATGATATTGTACCTTGCTGTGTCCAACTGTAGCAACATCACCTGGGAAAAAGGTCACTGCTCAAGTATGGCAATAACTCAAAAGCCCACATACTGCCTTCTCACTTGCTTCACCATGAAGTTACAGGAAAACCCAGCAAAGACCATCTGTCCATCCTTGCTCAGGGCAGATTAAGATTATGACCATGTACAGACATCTTCCTTACAGATGTCATCGCTGTTTAGACAAGAAATAAAACATGGACCTCAACCTGCTATAAGAGACCCTTCAACAGCACACAGTTTCTTTTTGTAGCCTAGAATAGTTTACAAAATACAAAATCCTGATATTATTACTGTTCTTTCTTATCAGACAAGATTTGGAAATCTTGCAAATACCTTTGTAATGGAAATAAATATAAAAGGGAATAATAACTGCAGGAGATAAGAAAGCCTAAAATAAACACCAAAATCTGTAGTGCATCTAGGCACATCCTTCACCACAGGAAAAATAATAATAAAAAAAAATAATCAAACAATCTCACATCAGTGGATTTTTTGACAAGGTGGAAGAACCATCTTTTCCTGGAGTGATCTTGAACTGATCCCAAACGCTGCTCGGTTTGGCTGCCCAAGGATGGTTCATTTATGAATGAATTCTAGGAAATACAAGGTACACGCCATCGAAGGCTATCATAATTCTGCACTTTCAAGGCTGCTGTGAGACTGAGGGAGCCCATGGATCATGACAGAAAATCAACACAAAATAGAGTCAGCATATAACTTCATCAGATTTACTTCATCAGGTTTTGATTCTCCCTTAGAAACATTTCCCTACAGAGAATCCAAAAGCATTCTAGATACTCTTCTGATTTGTTTTTCCTGGCAGCCTGGCCTGTGGAGCCATCAGAACCACTACGAAGGGCCTCTTAGCTCAAAAGAGAGCAAGAGAACTTTTCCATGGTATTCTGAAGAGTAGCTAACATCTGTTACATTCGCAACACAATTAGTAACTTTTATAAACACACAAAATCTGACACTTTAAATCCTTAAGGCAATGCACAGGGTTGTGAGAATCCCAGGTTGACACTAAGCACTCTCACGCTTCTCTTCATGACAGGATAACAAGGCCAGGAATATTTATCAGAGGGCGCTTCCTTTATTGAGGAAGACAGAAGAGCTGAAAGTGACAGCAGATGGAGTGAGAAGAAAGAAGTCTCCCCTTGACTAAGTAACATAAAAAAGATTCTTCTACTCCCTTCTATAACACAGAAGGCTACAAAGGTGTCTGTTCTATTGCAGACATTCACACCTGCCTACACCATTTTGCTTGGCTCAAAGCACAGAGCAGCATGTAATGGGAAAGAGGAGCACTTACAAAGCCCAGCTGTAGTGTAACAAGGTGAGTCATGATCCAGATATGTATCGATGACAACCACACACCTCTGTCTCCAGAAATGCCAGAGCACCAAGAAGTAGATGAGAACTGCAGTCCCCTAAGTGCTGAAGGATAAATTAAACAGTAAGTCAATCAAACATATGTGACAGAACAAATCTGTAGCAGCCTCTTCCCTACTTCATTTCCCATGGACACATTTTCGTCCAAGGTCTGATGCTGCCTAGAAAGCTTCTGCCAGCTCATCTTGAGCAACCACCACCCAGTTTGACATAGGGAAAAAAATAAGTTCCTAGATGTTGAAAGCTTTCCAGGGCACCAACATTAATGGTTAACTCTTGCTGAAGCATTCCCCATTTCTTACTCCTATGTTTCCTTATGCTTTTTTCAACGTCTACTTTCTCATGAGGGAAAATGCTTTCAGAAAAATAAAATGTATTCATACATATTTATACACACATGCACACACACACACACACTGCTCCTAATCTTGCCTTTGCTGCAACCCTTTTAGTTTTGGAAAAAGGGAGCCTGGGCTTATTTTATCACAAAAAGCTGATTAGATAAATCTGGGCTGTTTTGTTGTTTACATGATAAATTGCTGCAACATTTTCACCCACTATGGTACATTGCCAGTGCTGGCCCACAAAATGAATGTGAGTGCCAACTCTAGCTCACTCACACTCCCTTCTCCATATTTACTTAAATAGTCATTCCTTTACCCTCCCTGTTCTCCTCATGACTGTGGGCGCTCACTCTCATACGACCCAGAAACGTGAAAACTTTTGAGTCTATAATCCTTGTGATTTTAGTGTTGTTGTTGTTTTCTTTTGTGTGTGTTTTCTTTTTAATTGTTTTATTTAACATAAATAAATAAAAAATACTTAAAAAACCTGTTGTTGTCAGTAACTACACTTCACCAGGTCTGTCTCCAAATCCAACACTCTGGTTTTGGCGCCAGTGCACTGCTTTACCAGTCAATAATGTGCTTGTTTATCTCCTAATGAAGGGTGACAGAAAAGTTGAACAATCAAGGCAGAAGCAGCATCACCTATCCTCCAGTCACAGCTATGATGTAATAGGAGATTCAGAGCTTGTTGTCAAGTCCCACAGCTCTAACCAGACTTTTAAAAGCATTGGCCAAGTATGCAAGTCACCCATTTTTCATGTACCGTGACTTGTTATCAAAGTTATGATGTGTGAAGATAAAGCTGATCAAAAATAGCATGGACTTTATGTTCAAGCCAGAAATTCTTTCTCAAGTCCTCTAATACAAAAATAATATCCTTTGAAGATTGTTATATAACGAACTACACCCTGAAATGTGATCTGAGAGAATATATATATATTTTTTGCAACATCCCCAAAGGGCAATAACACTACAGGAGCTTAAGTCACCAAGCTGTCCTCTCAGTACCACTGTAAATTGTGCAGCATTATGCCCAACTCAGGCACATAATAAAAGTCACTGACAGAAAAGACTGATGGAGGTAGGCCATTCCTCTGCCCACACAAATTGCTTCTCTACAGCATATTATTTTTAAGTCTCAAAGAACAGGAGTAACCTTTTAATTTTGCCTGTAAAACTACCCCACTTTTTAGGCTGACTGACTCTTTTCCTCATCTTCAACAGATGCTCAATTCACATCCAAATTCACCTCCTTCCAGGAATTTGTCTAGATGTCATTAATCTAAGGAGAGAAGTTTGTCACAGCTGGAGTTAGTAAGCATCAGCTGTGGACGGCAAAATGAAGTAAGGACTCCAAAGCTTACGTGCAGACATTCTGGCACCTAAACACAGACTAAACTGTTTCTACACTGTCCTTACAATCACACTGTATTTCTTATATTTAATTAAAATGGCTATAACTTTTAATCTCCTTACATTTATGATTACTTCTCTCTCTAGTGTCTGCATTTGTCCCTATGTTATTAAGTTGCCCAATAATTCTGCTTCAAAAATAGGTAGAGCGAACAAATCCAGAGAAACCATGAATCTTATAATCCCAGAATCACAGAAAATACTAAGGGCAGGGACTCTAGAGGCTTCTCATCTTCTGCCCCACAGCAAGATCAGATCTACCTGACAGATCGCTTTTAGGACTATTCTTAAAATCAGAAGTGATAGAGGTTTTACAGTCTCCCAGCTGTACGTTATCCTTAACCAAGCATTAGCCAATTCTAAACAGAATTTCTCTTATTGCAATTAGAGTCCTTTAATTCTTTTCCTGCTTATCAAAATGGGGAAATATGATATTATTTTCTATTTTGCAATAGTCTTCTAGGTATCTGAAAGCATTATTGAAGGATAGAATTTTTGTTCCCTCTCAGAGAATTTAGCTTTTTGAGAAAGCACCTTAACTACTGGATGATGAAAGCATATTTAGACCTTATAGAAACTTCAAAATACTGGTTTGTGTCCTTACATATTTAACATGGCTTTTTCCTATCTTACTATTGAGTAGTTACCAAATAAGAATGACATACCTGATCGTGATCGCACCAGAATTTTAGAAAAAGTGACACATTGACCCTTTTTATTCTGTGACACTGAGAAATAAATAACTTCTAGTATGTTCTTATTTTGGCTTACTCATGTTCCTTTGGCCCAAGTCAGAAAAACATATTGTGTGACAGCATTGCAGAGTTTCTGAAGCAGCTAAGAGCAAGAGAAGCTATAAACAGATCTTATTTCATATACCTCCTCTCCTTTTAATTTTGCCCAACGTAAGAAGCACGACAGGGCAATCACGGACACCAGGGAACTTTGTGCTACCCATCAGAGTACAAAAACCAACTGTCTGTGGAGACCACTGGCACTTCATTGCTTTGGCACACTTTGCAACTGGAACTTAACATACATGAGCGAATGATGACAAATACATACCCATGTTTTTTTCACCTCTAATCTTGCTATGCTGATTTATAATACATGCAATTCTAGGAATGTTAATGGTCTCAAGCCTTTCAAGAACCTAAGCAGCAAAGAATCCTTACCCTGACTGTCTGTAATTCAACCCATCAGATGACAGCTTTTTGTCAATAATACACTCTCGCTGTATCTGTGAATGCACATACCAAGCAGGGAGGAAAACTGTTCAACTCTGAGACAAGCTGAAGTCAGATACTATATCCCACAAGCCTCTAATACAGTCTTTAGCCTCCATTTCACTATAGCAAGAGTGAACAGAAATCATTTTCCCCACAGAACATTTACAAAAAACAAAAATCAACAGCATCTTAATAAATTGCAACCAAACACCCACGCTGATAAGTACACTTAGCAGCAGTGAATGAAATCCCAGGGCCTGGAAATTAGTGCAAGTTTCTCAATAGCAGAGCCAAGCCAGTCAAAGCAATAGTGTTTCAGAGAAGGGCTCAAAAATTCAAGTTCTTTTGGCCTCACTAACATCTAATGGTGACGAGTTTTATTGGTTCATTGTTTTACTGTTTCACTGCTTCATATTGAGTAGGTAATTTAATTGAGTCATTTACAATGATATTTAGTCTTTTTCCTGAGCTTTACAGTGAATTTATGACTGACTGGCTAAAATTATTCCTTCTACTGCATGCAACTGAGCATTTGACCAGCAGTCCATCTGTCATCATGTTGCCTGATCCTCTGACTTCACTTTCTTTACTGAGGTCTTTTGCAGTCCTCTCTAGTACTGTGAATTTCACAAAGCATTTTTAAAGCCTATAAGCCAAATGTCAACCCTCTGCCCATTCCATTTTCTTCCATCAATTTCTTCACAATGTCCATAGAAATCAAGTTCACAACAGCCATCAGACCTAATCTTGATATATTTCTTCAAACATCAGTTATTCAATTCACTGCCACTTGCCTGCGTCCTGTACCCTAGATCTTCATTTTATTTATCTACAATGCAGCCTTTATGAAATGTAATGTTCTGCTCAGGTTTGCACTCGAATTGCCAAAACATATTTCTATTCCTGACAAATTGAACATTTAAAGGAAGTCTCAATATGATTATTTTAACACTTTAGAAAAACATATTTTGCTTCCACAGAGGGTACAATGGCAATCACTCCCTCAGCAGCTGCTTCACTGCTTTCCTGTTAGGCAACAGGACTGAAATTGCTCTGCAGATGCATTAACAATGGTCCTGCTTTACTCCTTGGATTTCAGGTGACTTTCTTAATGATATTTTCTGACAGGCCTCTCTATCCTAGTTCACACTAGAGAAACTATTTGTTGCTGGTTCAGAGTGTAGAAGCACATGTAAGCACAAGCTAACTGCAGAACATGCCAGATTAATGTCAGTTCCCAAATGGTTCCGAACAGACTTTGTCCTTGAGTATGCTGGCAGCTAACCCACACGCACCCGTGATTCAGCTGCAGTATTGCTGACACTTAATATCAGCAAGAGATAATTTTCCTAGTATAGATTTTTTTTTTCTTGCCAGATACTCGGCTTGTGTAATTCATAAATACCAGGCAAAGTCATTTTGCCATGGAACTTTCTGGAATAATTTCCACTGGAAGTCATTGTGCCTCTCAAAGGTTTGAAAAGAAGTGAATGAAACACAAGGCCAGATTTCTGAATTGTCTAAATTTATATATTTCTGCTGATGGTGATGATATGGCCTACGCAAGCTCATGAAGCATATTTTAAACTCACATCTTCCCCTTCCTTTCATTACTGTGGTATGTTCTGGTCATGTTCATGCTAACATGGTATGGAAAAGCCTTTGATATTAGGATTTAAAGCCCCATGAGCAGGCAAGCCTTCTGAGAATTTGTACTTAGACACAAGCCAATCTGCATTCACAATCAAAGATCATTTTGTGTCGTGCACCGCTTGGCATGAGCCCTGACTATTGTTCTGGATGTGATCACAACAAATATTAAACAACAACAATGAAATAACCAGACCCTCCTCCCAGCTAAACTCAGCAGGTTATTACGTGCACCCCACATGCTATATATCAGCAAGCCAGGGCCTGATAACTGGCAGCCATCTGGCAGAAGCAGCCATTTCTAATGCTGGTTATATATATTAATTCTCATACAAACGCACGTGCCTGGTTTCAGGGAGCTAAATCCTAAACCTAGCACCAGTATATTCCTTTCAGTATTTCTTTCATGACTTTTTCATTTACAGTTTTCAGCTTTCCTGAATACAAATCAGAGACACATGAAAGCCCTCCAGTTCCCTTATCTGAAATAGTGATATATTTGGCTTATCTTCTGACTTATCACTCACCTGCATGTCTGTGACTGAACAGAGATCTGTATATACATCCTTTACAAATTTTCAGAGGCCAATATATGCATAAGGACTCTGTACCCAAGCAATCCAGTGAATGTTTCAAGAGGATCTCTTCAATGTTAAATGTTTCAGGAAGACCTCTTTCAGCTACCTGGAGAAACTGGCAAAAACCCTGGAAAGCTGCCTTCATTTAAATAACAAAGCACTACTCTTCCAAAGAACTGAAGTTTCACAGACTTTTGTTCCTCCATGTCAGGTGGTCCCCAGGGTGACAGCTGAGGTATGTGGACAGAAATTATGAGAAAGCCTAAAAGCATCCATCCACTCAGATCCTACTCCAGCAGCAGGGAGCTGTAAGACAGGCTGGACACAACAATTAATACGTTGGCAGTGTCCTTGGCCTCTCTGCTTTATTCCTGCACATTACAGCTATGGCTTTTGAATTTCAGCTATGGATATAAATTCAGAGGGTGAGATGTGAGTTTAGTGGTGTCACGTGCAATGGCTATGTGGAGTAGTTGTCCTAGATTTGTCTCTTTCTAGACTATGTCTTTTATACATTTTTCTACAGTTGCACAAACTGAGTTTGAGGATCTAGAGTGTCTTTCCTCCTAACATTTCTATGTTCCCTTGTTCTTAATCAAAAAACACGGAGACAGAGTATGATCACATCAGGATTACTGAGATATGCACACGAGAAATTGCTTCCTCCAAAAGCCAAGAGAAAAGCCCTTCTCCCTCATGCCAAGAGGAGAAAATACACCCCCCCACACACACACCACAAAGCACAGAAATAACTGTGGAAAGACCCTGCTTAAGAATAGTTCTGGATTAAAAGAGACACGTAAAAGAAATAAATCCCACCTAACTGCCTTTCCAACACCTTCAGCAAAAATCCAAAGGAACCTTGGATCTTCACATAAAGACTTACTCTACGAATGTTTTACACTGGAAAAAAAAAAATATATATATATATATCTTTTCCAAAATTTGAAGAAAACACATCAGTAAACACGCTTGAGACTGAGCAAAGATAAGCATTCACTGTCAAGTACAGAAACACTCAAGATCTTCGATCTATCGTTACACAGTTTTGATTCCAATGATTTCATTTTGCCCCAGAGCACACACTAATTCATCTGTTGAGTTTATCCAAAATGTAAAACAGCCTATTACAGAATAATTCTTTTTAGTACACCAAGTCACAACACATTCATAAAGCTCTCCACATCCTGCAGAACTGCAGGAAAAACTTTGTTTTTCCCAAAAGGAAAAAAAAAAAAAAAAAAAAAAAAAAAAAAAAAAAAAA
>CM021774.1:5010502-5055349 GCA_011076525.1 Nettapus auritus
AAAAAAAAAAAAAAAAAAAAAAAAAAAAAAAAAAAAAAAACTTTTGCTACACATCTAGTCAAAGTATCTCTGTCAGCTGCTGGATCAAGAATACATGACATTTTACGGTGACTTAATATCCTACAGGATTATATGTTCAGAATGCACAACTACATTCATCAGACTAAGGGACATCTCTCTTGTATTAACCTTTAGAAAATATACTGGTTTCTGTCCTTTTCCAAAGTTTCACTCTGCTGTTAAGAGGTCAAACACAATTTTTCCTTATGTATGTAACCAGGAAGAAGATGCTTATATCTTGCTTAGCTGATGAAACTGCTAGGGAAAGAGTCCAGTTGGCAGAGACAGACTTTCCAAGAGAGAGACATCTGTTCACTAACTGGAATGCAATCAGACATTTTCTTCAGATGTTTCTGACCTGTAAGCAATCAGTAAAAAAGCTACACAACCCGATACTCTACGTTACTTCAAGTTGTTGGAGAACTTCTAAAAAATTAGAAGTAGTGGTAGTGTAACAGCAGCTCCTAGGAGCCCTGAGAAAGACCTCCAAGACCTGTAATGCCAGACCAGTACCAAACGAAAAGAGAAAAATGCAGTCTCTTACAGCTGATAGCCTAGGGTAGCCTAAGCCAAGTAGGAAGAGCCACAGGCAGGATATTCTTACTCTTAAGTCTAGGAAAACATGGCACAGAAAGACTGAACAGTGGAAGGTGAACCAGGGTGATTCAGGCTTTAGGTGAGCACCATAACCAATCATCATCCTTCTCACGTAGTTTTCACCAAACCAAACAGCACAAAGCATTCTGTAATTTTATTTTTCATTTGTTCCGGGACAACTCATTACTGTCCTTTCGAAGAGAGGGTGGGAGAGGAGCCACCAGGCAAACAACTCTCCCCAGGGGGCTCTGCAGAGCCCCCAGGACCACGCCTGCCCCTCCATGGCCTAGCCACAACAGCTCAGCCCCAGCTGGCAAAGCAGTCGTCCAGGGATAGCTTTTGCACCTCCTTCTGACCCAAGGCTTTTCCCTAGGTTTCTAAAGCACTGTTTTAACACCAAAATTAAGTTTGTGCCCCCAAAATGGGCACAAGTCTTCTTTTGTTTTGATTTGGCAGAGGGAAGAGAATCAAACCAAAGATCAGATCATATATTCAATTAGCCACAACATGGAATTATTCCCCCGTGTTTCAATGTGAGAAAAATGGAAGTTGATTTTTGGCTTTTGCAGCCTGACAAAGGTGTTTCCCCTGCCCCACTCTTCTAGTATTATAGTGGAGGATTTGCAGGAGTGTTCGCTCCACAGTTTCTTGGAGCCTTTGATTTCCTGTTAATGCACCGAGTCCCTGCCCTGCAAGAACACACTCTCCACTAGGGAAACTTTCTAAGGAATCCCATACATTTCTAAGACTGCTCCTGTGATTCTACAAGAAAAGCACTGTAGACAAGCATCCTATGACTAGAATAATTACTAGTTCTGTCTCTCTTCTAGTAGATACTAAAGCTTCAATGACACTGAAGAAAAGCTCCCAAACGAAGAACTTCTCAGGTTAGCAGTACCACTGTGGTGACAGCTTTAGCAGAATCAGGATACCTCAAGTGAAGATAAGCTTGCACCTGAAATGAATATATTGCTGTGTCCCAGAACTTTCAAAAATGTTTTTATTAGAAAGTAAGTCAAACTTGTCCTGTTCTTTAGTATTTTGCTCAATGAAAATATTGACTGGGAGTTTTAAACAAATTGTTGCCTTGCAAGAGCATAAAACTTACAAACAATCCTAAATTATCACTGGGAGTATGTACCAAACAGAAAACCTGAAGCCACTTCAAGCTTTAAGTTGGATCTGGATTTTTTATTATAAAGCTTTCTCTCTTCAGCAGATGGCATTGTATGAAGGAAGTGTACCATGACAAATAAAAGAAAAAACAGCACACACTGAAGTTACAACACACATGGAGAAGGAAGGAATGCCAAATTAGCTTCCTTACCCAAATTTGTCACAGCTGCTTGGCTATTTTCAAGTACAGTGACAACAGTAACAAAAAAACCACGGTGAAATTAATGAAATTGAGATAGTGATTACTCACACATTTTAAAAATCCACCAGCAATAGTAAGTTATTTTGGGGGAATGCAAGCACGAAGAATTTTTACTGCAAGATTTTTTTTTTTTTTTTTTAAAAAAAAAAAAAAAAGGTTTTGAATTGCTTAACCTTTTTTACTTCAGCCTAAGTCTTGAAAGTAATTGACTAGAAAGGCTAATAAGAGGAACTTTAAGACAGGAAAATACAGTAATACAATTGGTAACCTAATTCTGCTCCTCCTGACAATACAGAGTAATTTAGAGACCTCAGGAGATGATCTAGTTCAACACCTGTTCTGGGCATGGCTCACACTGACACTGGATGAGGTTGCTCAGGGCCCTGTGGCTGCGTCAGCAGAAGAAAAATAGCATGTGATACTAAAATTAAATTCATTCAATTGAGCCTTGAGAATGAGCCTAATTCAAGCAAGTTCATTCCAGTTTTGCTGTCACACTTGAATTAGTACTTCCTCAGAATGGGAAAACAAACAAACAAACAAACAAAAAAAACTTTATCTAGCTGATCCAGACTACAAGTGTAAGGAAATATATATATATATATATATATATATAAATATTGGCATTATTCTTAAATGATTATCTTGTTTCACTAAGTATTATCCCATCTTTGTGAATTGTACCAGCAGTACTAAATACTGGTATCTCTATAAAAGATCAAGTAGAATTCTATGTGAAGAACTGCCCGCTTTGACAAGGATGAAGATTTGATAATTATTGGCAAGTACATGTAAGATTTGAGTATGGAACAACAGCCATATAATTATCTTGAACAATAAGTTCATTTAAAAGTAATTCTCAAAGTCTGGACTTGAAAGTCTAAACACTGTGATACTTCAGGTGTAAGACAACTGGAACTGTAGGATATGGATGGACAGCTGAAGTTGCCTCACAGGCAAGTCACAAGTATCTCATGAGTATAGCTTCTGGAATGCCTCATGCTAACACTTGCAGCAGTCATAGCAGTTTACTCTTGACTTACAGTCTCCACATGCTCACTTTGCTACTATTCCTCTAAAACTAGTAGAAGATTATCATGTGTGTTATCAACATTTAAAGTACAAATTCTACCATTAGGAGAAACTGGATTCAGCTCTCACATCTCACTTCAATAAGATACTCTTAATGATACTCTAAATACAAGAAAATCGCTTACATTCTCTACCTTCATGTGCATCTCTTGCAGGAGAATGCCAGATTCGAACATTGTTTTTTTTTTTTCCTTTTTTTTTTTGCCTCTCTTCATTTCGTCTCTGATGCTGGTCCAATCTTTGTCCTATCTCAACCAACAAGAATAGTTGCAATAGGACTCTTGGTGTCAGGAACAACTGTCACTACAGATGAGAATAACAATAATAATCTACTACCCAGTGCCAAGAAAAACGCTCTGTAAATCTTTGGCAGTTACCTGAAATATTGCTTGGCTCTGAGCAGTACAATGTTTTGTTGAAAAAAGAAAAAAGTTACCACTAAATTTTTAATTGCACATAAGTCTCCCACATAATTTATTTTCCATTTCCTTGGTTCTTACTGAGATTAGTGGTCTGAGTCATATTTCATCCCCAAGTCTAGCATTTGGAGCATTCAAGCCCTTCCAAAGAAGAGTTCCAAAAGCTTACTGATGTTTTGCTCCCATATGTTCATAGAGTGCCTTTAGCCCTGCTCCCAGTGCTCTTGGACAGCTTCCTCCTGAATGGAATCAAGATTTTCAGAGAACCTGCCATGGCCTAGGCAGCAGGCAGTGAAATCACACAGACGTGCATGCTTTTGAACAAAACGTTCCAAGCATGTAAAAAAATAAAATAAAAATAAAAAGCTTTTTACTTAGTTCCTTACTCCCCCCACCCCAGTAAAAAAATCTCAAGTTTTATAAGACAGCAGAACTTATAAAAAGACATGGAAAAGACATTAATATTGTACCATTAAACACACCACAATGTCTGTTCGCTTTAAAAGTGCATTAATACATGTGAAAAGCTAAAAGAATATTTTAAGAGTCAAGGGGAAAATATTTTTAACTTCTTAGAATCAAATCAAATTCCATTTCTAACCAAATCTGGACTCCTCTACACACAACTTCTCCCCCCCCCCCCCCCCCCCCACTTTCTTCCTTCTTTGCTTCATTTAAAACAAACAAACAAAACAAAAACAAGACAAAGCAAAGAAAAACGCAACCACAATGACAAAAAACTAAAGAACATTCTGAAGGTTCCCTAAGATTCCCTAAGACACAAAGAAAACAAACAGAACAGACTTCTCCAAACCCTGTGAACTTTTGCTCTTTGTAAGTGACAGCAAGCAAGTGAGCAATTTTTGAATGAAGGAATAAAATAAAAAAATAAAATGAAGATGCATTTATCTAGTATAGTAAATTTCATGTCTAGTAACAGGAAAAATGCAGAAGGGTTTACCTGAAACTTACCACTGCAGAGAAAAAGGAAACAATGGATGAAAACAATGAAGTGGGAAGGGCAGGTCATACTCCTTGTCAGGTTTCAGCTGACAAAGCAGGACAGCACATCCACAGTGCTGCAAACTGGTTAGTTTATGTCAATGAGTTTAAAATCTATGGAAATGTTCTCAGTAATCTTGCAGTCTTTGCAAAGATTAACTTGTTCTTTTACTCTTGGGGCAGGGCCCTTAAGAAGCTCACGTGTTCATGTACACCTGTAGTTACAGGTTTTTAAGTTACTGTGCTGCTGATGTACCTGCTGCTTCAAGAATTGGAGATATTACTCAGTTACTAGCTGTCCAAATGGACAGTACATGAATCTAATTCATTTTTGAAGCTTCCCGTAAAACTATACATACATTTCTTGAACATTTTCTCTTTGACAATTTGCTTGGAACTTTTCAGGTACGAGTTCTGGAATGAAAAATATCTGGAAGTTAAAAATCAACAATGAATTGAGGGAGATCCTGCTAAGCAAATCATTCTGAAGACAAAAAGTTGCAAGGTCCTGTACTTTTCACCCACCTACCAGCCTTAAACAAGTGAAACACAATGATCAGATGCACAGACTTCAGTTTTTTGTGCGCCCTAACTTGTGGTTTCATGGAAGACATTGTTACAAATTTGGCAATGGATTTTAAAGAGATTCATAAAGCATGCTAAAGCAAAAAGGGATGGCAAATAGAAAGGCTTATTATCCAATCAAAGAGAATAAACAGTCAGATGATAGAAGTCTACACATTAAAGCCCTCATACTTGTCTGCAAGAAAACTGCGATGGCTTCAGAAGAGTACACACCATCATCTTTCTGTTGGTTGGTCTCATGTCCCATGGCAAAACTAGTTTTCCTCATTCTTTCAACACGTGCTTTGTTTTTCTGGGTTTATTCCAGTGTCCTAAACAGCCTTTCATATGTCTGTTTAATAACCTTGTCTTGAGTTATTAAACTCTGTAACTGATTGGCCCCTGGTTCTAAACACAAATGTTTCGCCTACCGCTGTGAGTAGATTGAGGAAATGGAGTGCACTCCAACACCACCAAGGAAGAGAATGTTTCCATGTGGTTTCAAATTTGAAAATAAGTAGAAGAAATCCATACACCCTCCCCACCTAGAAGGAGTGAAGAACGCAACCATAATCTCACTGATGGAAAAGACTGAATTCTTACTACTATCACTAGGCAAGGTCCTATCACAAAAACATATACAACATCAGGCTCAGTGAGAAGGACTTACTGCAGTATTTAAACATGTGCTTGACCAACATCCACATGCATCCTTTGCTGGAATATGACCCAAGTATAAACAGATGCATGATATTAATATTTACAGCAACATTTCATTTAGTACTTAGTTCTGTGAAAAACAATATTGTGTAAAAAGTGGGGGAAGATTTATTATTTTAAAAAGAATTCTACGGTAATTTCAACAATGTATTTAAAAAGCAATTCTATTAACATTTGAAAGATAAACAGAACTTAATGGAGTACACATCCCATCAGAAAATTTCACAATATCCTCATAGATACCAGGGACAGAGAACATCTCTAGGGTGAAATGTATTTTTTTGTCAGTAATAGAATTTATCACTTTAGGAAAAAAAAAAAGTATAGACTACAGAAATTAAATGTAATAAAAATAATTATGTTTGTAGGATTTTTCCTTACAAAAACTGTAAAATGGCATTTAATGAAACAGCAAAAGTGTTATTATTCCTAAATGTAGATAAACAACAGTAAAACATGAACGCCCCCTCAGATCTGTGTTAAAAAAAATGCACTGGTTATATTTCTACTTGTCAATTAAAAAGTAAACTGAAATGTTTATAACTGATGTATATAAAATACCAGATACAACCAGCTCTGGCTGACTCATAAGATCATAATATGAAGTTCCAATGCTTCTACCTAATAAAAGATTAGTGATACTTGTTGGACAATTACATGTCCAATGAAGATTACTGATATGAGATGAATTGTTTAGCATTATGACCTACTTCTTTATATGAAGTTGCCCTAGGATGTATGACACCAGGAAACATACAACTGCACTTCCTTTTTGTTGGCGACTACCACTTCTTATAATTATTTGAGATATAGGTTAAGGAAAATTATGAATGTGCATACGCCTACAAGATAAGCATTAATCTCTCAATTTCTGATGGAAGGAAGACAGAAGGACCTTTTTGTCACGTTCTCAATTTCTAGGCTAAAATGTAGTCTTTCTAGCTTAAAGATTTTCTCTCTCTAGCTCTTTTAAATGTAGCGGCTTCATGCCTGAAGAGACAAATATAAATTGGATTTAAAAACAACAACAAAACCAAACAGATTTCAGCCTGAATTTTTACCATTTTGAAATGTGATCTTTCACTTAAAAATCTGGGGTGTGTGGACCATTTTATGGTTTCCTCCTACAGAGCAGTTCTTGTTCTTACAGGGACAGTTTCAATGTGAGACTGACCCACAGGTGACTTCAGAATGACTGCATTTATCCAATCCATAAAACAAGCGTGTAGGTAGTCCACTCTTAACAAATATGATCAAAGCATAGCAGTTGTTGCAGTAGACAATGCAGGGTAAAAGTCCTTTGTTCAGAGTTTTTAGTTTGCTAGGCTTCTGATAAATATTACAGACTGAGAAAGGCCATGGAGTGAGACAAAACTATATGCACAAAATGAAACACTTAATAAAAACAGAGAATGAGATTCAGGGAAGTACATTTATGCACTTTAACATATTTGCTTCTAGAAAAATAAAACACAAAAAAGCACCACACAAACGTAAGGAGGTAACTACTTTGTACAACTACGGAAATCGCCCACAGACTATTCTATGGGTAGGAACAGCTTTGGCATGTTAAGTAGTGTGTAACGTATAAAACTTTAAAATAATAAATAATATTTGAAGGATTCATATAAAGTCATATGCAATTCTTCAAAGTATAAAACAATCAATTTTCAGGAAATGTGAAATTAAGTATTTGTCAGGCTTAATTTGTGAGCATCTTTAGAATAGTTAGGATTCCAAACACTAGCAAAATGCTATTATCCAAAATGCAATGCATGACAGGTAAGCAATGTTATTTGTTCTGCTTTTTAACACTTCTAATTGACTAATGCTGTTGTGCTCCTAGTAATAGAACACTCTGTAGCATGTTGCAGACACCAAGGTCTACAAAGGTACCTAACCCCTACTTTATAGTTAAAATACATTGCTGACCTTCAAACCCTGCTTTGGGTGAGCAGCTTTTTGGAGAATGCGTGTGCATATCACAAAGTATGGCCCTAAACTGCTGCATGGCTTTTTGTTTTTAAATTAATACTACCAACAGAACTCTTCCAATATTATATATATATATGTGTGTGTGTGTGTATGTATGTATACCCCCCAAAAATTGAACACTTCCACTGAAACATCCACTGAGTCATTAACTCACTGAAGTTAAAGAATCCCCTGTAGCACAGGACCCAAACAAAGTGGCAAAGTGACATGGGTGAAATTTTTCCTTCCTGAAGAAGCTTGTTTTCACATTCTCACCTCCTATATCCACTGTCTGGTGAGTGTAGTCCTGTTTGCTCGAGTTCAAAGCAGAGTCCAGAAAAAGGACTGAGGAAGATGATAGACACAAAGTTGAAAACAAACAAACCAGGAAGTGCTCAGGAAGGAGTGGCTCCATTTTGGAAATGTTTTAGTGCTTTACTGCTTAAGTTAGTCCTAGTAGGAACAGAGATGAAGGATGGTAGTAGGATTTCCACTTACAGGATAAACTACACTTCTGAGAGCTGACAAAAATCCAGCAATCGTGCTTTTTGTTTTAATTCCTCCACAGCTTATTGATGGACTTCTAAAGCTTGGTGTTTTTGTGTTTTTTTGTTGTTGTTGCTGTTGTTTAAAAAACAAACAAACAAAACTTGGACAAGCACAAGCCTCTCTGGCCTCTTTTTTTCTACCATAAGAAATGAAGTACTTAATATACACAATTAGACACCACTGCTGAATATCTGAACTAACACCCAATAGAGATAAAGGCAGCAGTTCACACCTCCCATTGTTATTATTACAAGCCCTGTGCAGACTTGTGTCTGCATCGCCTACATTCAACTTCACATTTTTGAGGTTTTCTCTGCTACTAAAACAGCTAAGGCCTAAGTTTCTTTAAAGAAAGAGTATCAAAGCTGAGACTCAGGGGAACGTCATTCTAGTCTCAGAGATTTATCTGTATGGAAACATCCTGGCTCCCTTCAATTGCAGATCATAGATAAAGAAAACGAGACACTGACAGTAAGGAATTTTCTGCAGTATTGTTTATGCACAACTTTTTCTGAGAGTAGGAATTATTTTTATTACTTGCACCTCCACTAATAATAAAAGCAGAAGCACTAGCAGTGCTGTATTTTTATCATGATGTTTCATGAAGCATCCAAGAAAGACTGGATGCTGCTGGTAAGTCAGCCAATTTTTAGCAATGCAAAAACCAGCTGCATTCCCCAGCAGTACAGTTTTAAGGATGGAGCTCTGCAGAATCAAAGACAGCTGCAACGTGATTTAAGTAACTATTCCTAGTGCCATTCCCTCTTGCATGCAGGTACATCAGAGGAATTAGGATTAATGTTGCTACTTGTTGGACACTGATTTAGTTGCAGCTCCTGAAAAGAAGAGCTAACAGAGCTCAAAGCCAATGAATTAGTATTTAAATACTTAGTGTTGGAAACTGCCAAAAAAACTCGAGACAAAACACCTATAACATATTGCAAGGACAACCCCATGCTTCGAGATGAAAATATGCATCTCTTACTAGTTTGGTTAACCAATACTAAAGATTTTTGTCTCTGTATCAAGACTGTTGGCCAGACCACACTGAAATATGAGTAGATGTTGATGAGAATATAAAAGAATCAATCAAAAAAAAAAAAAAAAAAAAAAGTTACTTGAAGAAAAAAAAAAAAAAAAAGAGGTCAGAAAAATGTTTCAACCTGTTTGATCTACAGTCTAAAGCTCAGGTCCTGCCAGAGAAAATACATTTAATTTTTGGTTTTCTTAAAAATCTGGGAGAGGCATAATGGAGTAACAGTACCACTTTCTGTAAAGTAAACGGTCCATTCAAGAGATGTTTTAGGCCAGTTTGAAGACTCTGTGCATGTTGGTATTTGATTTTTCAAGCCATTTTTACCAGAATGATTGTTTAGGAGTCTTCTCAGATCTGAGACACTGTCCCACTTACGAGGAAGACAATGAGCTCTGGCCTACTGGCCAGAAAACGATCTACCAAGCAACATTAAAAGATGAGTTGTCCGTTGAAAGATGAGTGATTTCTGAACTAGGGCTGGACTCTTATTGTAGATGACATCCTGTAGCTTTGTAGAAATGATCTGCCACCTTTCCAGCAAAGGCAGCAGATAGGAATAAGCTGCTGCCCCAACAGGACAGTTCACGTAGCTTGAATTTCTCTTGAGCTTATCTGCTGTAACACAGAATAGTTCTGTGAAAAAGTTTTTCAAGAAACATATTAACCTTTTGATGGCATTGAGAAAATAACTGCCCCCTCTAGAAAAAAAAAATAATAATAATAATTAAAAAAAAGATGACTAGTGACACAGAAATTTATGAAAATTTGCACTATTACTGGCTTTCATAAGACATGAAGCTGGGAATGTTTCTGGCAGAGTAGCAAGAAAGAGACGTCATATAGAAAAGATTATCAACACTGCTCAGAAAGTATCTATAACAGGTTCTCTTAGGTTTGAAGCTCAGGCCTACCTTTTCTGCACAGAGACAGAAATGTGTATGATTCAGCAACTCTTTACAATTTCATAAAGTGATCACTCCTAGAGTGAATAAAATAGTAGAAAATACTCACAAGAGACCTAAATCATTGACCCAACACATGGCAGAGGCATCCTGTTTTAATACATAGTCTGCAGAAAGCCGCCTTCTGGAATGAATTGGGAGAGCAACCAAAGAGAACAGTTAAAGAATGTTATGAGAAAAAGATGAACATTCATTGAGGTTGGGGTGCACATATTTCCCACTGAAAATTACTGAGACCTGCCAAGCTGTGCAGGTCTGAAATCAAACTTGCTGTCCTTGCTCACAACTCACTCTTCCTTGTGTCTAGCCCACTATTTCACTCAATTGCAGTGCCCCAGGTCCACAGCCCAATGTACCAGAGGCAGCTGATTTGCCCAATTCCCTGTGATCCAAGGAGCCCTTATAAAAAGCTTATTTCTCAACTTCAGATTATCATCATGGTCCCTCCCAGTTTCATAGTTTGCACTCCTCCACTTTTGCCACTCTTCCAATCTTCTTCCCCTTCCCAAAACAATCTCAGAGAGGTGGAACCAGGAAGACCTGAATTACAGATTTTGAGCTGGTTTGCTCCTGATCTCCATTCCAGGAAAAAATAAATAAATCCCTAGTTCCTTCATCTTCATGTGATCAAAGGTAAGCCTAACCTTCCAGATGCACTGCAAGCATCCAAGGCCCTTCCAAGTACCTCTTGGGAACAATGATAATATTTGCTACTAATGCAGGTACTTAGACCTGGAAGTAGATGCACATTCTCCACAAATCCCAGTAATTTAAAGGTTTATTTCAATTGCGTTTGCTTTGTCCTGGTCAAGTAAAAGAGAGCAAACACATACCCACAGCATACAGCTACAGCCCCACATCCAGCCTTTGATTTGTGACAACATTATAGCACAGGAATCAACAGTTCAACTGTTCTAAAATAAGACTTCAGTTAAGCTAAGTATAATCACTAAAAATTTCCAAAAAGCAGCTTGAATTTTCTGAAAACTATTTGTGAAATTTCTGCCACCCAATTCACAGCTTAAGTTTACATGGAGTTAACTTCAACACACTTTAGTTCAAAACTTCCCTCCCTCAAAAAACAAAAACAAAACAACAGAAAGAAAAACAAAACAAAACCCCTTAATGGCCCACAGTAAACAAACTACACACACAGACATATCTGCTCACCTCTGCTGTGTACAATTAACTGGTATTTTTGGCTTGTAGTAGATCACCCTCGTAAGACACAGTTTGATGTAGCCAAATTATGATCCCAATATTCCTGGCAGATTCCTGCCAGACAGATGTTGCACCTTCAAGCTCTAATGTGAAGACAGATTTCACACAACACTAGAATGAAGTAAAGCCAAAAAGCATCTGAGATTATGATAGCTTAACTTAAAGTTAAAAAATAATAATTAAAAAAAAAAAATTTAAAAAAAGGTAAACAATCACTGAGTTAATCTCCAGAATGATCTGTAAGTCCTTCTGAAAAAAGTACACCTTACAGAAGAACTAGCCTTGAGCATATAACATAACTGTCTTTTGAATGGTAAAGGAAATAATTCCTTTAGAGTTTTGTCCTAAATAGGTGAAAATTCTTGGATGAAATTTTGAAATAATTTTTAATTGAGCTGGTAAAGGCAACATTCCAAGAACATAAAGTTTTCCAAGATTTTTAGCTACACTGCAAATTGCCATAAAAAATAAAACACTGCAAGACCAAAAGCCAAGCACTTGGCAATCCTGTTCTAGACTTCCAAATGCTTCTGATTAGGAATCACTGAATTAATTGCATTTTGAAACAAAAGTGCGCTGAAAATGAAAACCCCAAATGTGTACGAAAGAACACACAGCCAAGGACTCCTCTACATTAGCAAATATTTCAAGTAAATGTTAAATATTCAGCACATAAGTACACAAATACCTACTTACAGTGCATTTTATTTATTGAAAATTCCTCTCATTCTATAGACACAGTGAGCAATAAAGAAAGAGGCATGAATCCTCCCTAGAACATAAAACAGACTAGTTTAAAAATGAATGTACAAAATCCAGGCAATCCTTGACCTGTGACTGTTACAGGTGAAAGTGCTAGTTAATTAAGTTTTTATTTGTGGCTGCCAAAAGTACACCTCCCTTTGCAAGGGGACAGTGCCAGAAGGAAAAAAAAATAAAAAATAAAAAAATTCCAATGGAACCTACATGTGCTAGAACTATTTCACTCCACATTGTTAGGTGTCTCTGCCCCAAGGCTTCATTCTTCTTGGCCAGTAGACTCCCTCTGTATGATAGGGAAAAGGAAAACGTTGCCTGTGCCTGCCTTCTGTTGGACGAAGCACTGAAGCAGCTAAAAGCAGTGCTGACAATATTTTCCTTAAATAACAGAATACACTGGAGATTAAGAATAAAGTGTAGGGAATGTGAAAGCCCCCAAAGGGGAGTATAGCAAGTGAAATAAATAATCTGGCTTCCCATAGCAATTCTCACACCTCTAGAAATACATAAGGCTGCCTTGCTCTCCATAGCTGCCCAACACTTAACATACACTACAGATGAGATGCATGACACCTGGCTGCCTTAGCACCTTTGTTAGCTCGTTACCAGATACCTAAAGCAAGCATTTTTATTGTGCTTTTGCTGTTGCTAAGATTTAGGCCATCAGGGGATGATCCTCTCCAAAGCACTGCTTTTTATCCTATGTCTTTATTTAAATATCATTTTGGATAAGTTTGATGAACACATCTTATGATCCCACGTATGATTTATGATTCCAGGTATCTCTGGAATAAAAAATGGGAGCCAGTCAGTAGTCAGGCAGCACATATATCTCAATATTCGTTAATATGAGAAGCTTCACAACTGAAACTCATCTGTTATGCTGCAAGACCTCAAACGCATTCATAGATCTCATGCTGAGATGGGCATTGTTGGAATATCACTTTGTTCCTGCAACACAACAAAGCTTGTCAAAGTGAGGCATTAATGGAAGATGGGAAAATAAGTGATTAATTATAGATAGACAACATACGTTGATCAAATCCAGAAACTGCCCTGAGCACACCTACATCAATTAAATTATTTTTCCGGTACAGCTACTCAGGCCTCTAATCCCTGAGAGTGAGCCTACAGCTGGCATCATCAAGCAAAGGAAAAGTTCAGTACCAACAAAGACAGAGCAAATCATCAATACAACTTTCACAGAAAATCTTTTGTTGTGGTTCCTTTTTTCATCTCTTCTCCACCCAGCAATGAGATCAAGACTCGTGCAATTTAAAAATTTGTAACAACAAAGCTGAAATGTTCTAAGCATCTCTGAAGTCATTTTTAAACAACGTAACCCACTGTGTCTACAGATACAGACCACTTAATTTTTCTTTCATTTCAGACTTAAAATACTGTGAATAGCACTCCAGAGATTATACAAAAAATTATTTTCAGCGATTTGGAAAATACCGGTACTGGTATTATCTGCAAATGACTTATTTCCTTCACAGTTGCCCAGCAATAATTATATATGAGACAGCAGCTGCCCTGCAACCCATCAGCTCACCACCAGAGAAATGGGGCAACTTCAGAAAGATAAACTTATGGCAAAGCAGCAAATACAACACACGCATTCCTAGCCTGTCACCCAGCACTTTTTATATACTTTGGAACACACTTTTTTATTCACATTTGTGTATTCTTGTAGCGACTCAAGTGAAGAAACAGTTAGCTACTACCTATATGTACCCTAATTCACATTCTTCTCCTCAATCCACGTGGAAAGTGACCATGACATTGTCCTTTCTTTGGCAATATACGTATTCCAAAATCACAAAGGACAGAACCTGTGTGCCAGACCTTGAGGCCATTTCAAAGTGACAAAAGTACCTACTGGTCTAGATTTCACTGAAATCTAGCATGACTCGGGGTACACACCTCAAGTTAGAAATCCAGAACACCGAAATTTTAACCAAAATCAAACTGAGCAGATGCTTGTTAATTATGAAGGGAGGTGCTACCACCATGTAAGAAAACATTGGTTTCATTTGTATGAGAGGGATGCATATAACAGCTGGTACTTACACTACTTGTCTGAACACATTCACGCTTCTGCGGGCATTGACATCTGGATAAAAGCCTAAACTATCTTCATAGAGGAGCAAAAACAAAAAACAAAGTGTTTACAGAGAAGGACACCTAAAACAAATCAAATGTTTCACACTGTAGAATTGTCTGTTTTCTTTTAACTACTGCAGAATCTGTCTGACTAACTGAGGCATAGATGTTATCACCACAGATATAAAATATTAGGTTAGAATAACTCACACCTTGCATACAAGGCCATGAGAGAAAACCCAGTCACTCAAATCACTGGGAATGTTGCAACAACTTCAACAGAATCATGATTTCCTCTCACATGAGTTATCTAGTTTAGATAATGCTTTTTTGATTATGGACCCTAAATAAGAACATAAATCAATTTGAATACCTTTTAGGATCTCCAGGATCCCGCCAGCTTGCATTTAAATCTTGCAATACTACATCTGAAAAAGAGATGTATGAAAACACTGAAATAATACAAAATAAAGAAAACTTCATAAGCAACTCCATGGATCACGGAAACTGCTAGTCCTCTATAAATTCAATCTACAAATATAATGAATAGAGCTTGGATTCCATTTGCAGCATCTTTAACATTAAGTGTTGTTCACAGCTGCACTGGAGGAGAGAAGGGTGGAGACATACATCACTCCTCAATTAGGGAAAAAAAGATCTTCATTAACCGATCAACTTCCCTTTTTCCATTTTTATTTCCACCCTTATGTTTTACGTTTGTGACTTCAGATGTTTACAAACAGTTAGGAATATTTTAGTACTCTAAAAAGTACTCCACTTTGCATTCCATCATCAAAGATCGAATAGCATATTGCAGAGACGTTCATTATTGTAGTAGATTAAATTGCTCATGTTAAGAACAGATCATAATTTACAGTAATAAATGAAAATAAGTGATCAGTAAGAATGCCTTTGACCTCAAATGCTTGGATCAATAAACTTTACAAAAGTGTAACTGGTTACATCGTGATTTGTCTCAGAGAATACGCTCATCACAATTAAACCCATAATAATAGGTTTCAAATTTAAATTTAAAAAGGATCTGATCCAAAGTAATAAACTTAAGCTTAATTACTATGTTGTCTTTAACCTTATGCTTCTTGTTTCAGGCCCAAAACGAAAGGTGTTTCTAGCTATCATGAGTCCTAGTCTAGGAAAATCCTAATGAAAAATGGAAAAATTCACATATGCAATTAAGAACTAAGTATGTTCTTAAGTGCTTAGCTGTATAATGGTAATATGCAACAGATGGAGTTTAACATCTATAATTATATTTTGACAATTCACATAGGAAAATGGCTATAAATTTCCAGATTTATGTACAATAGTAAATACTGAGTATCTTGTTTTAAAAAGCAAGAGGGAATAAAAATAAGCATTTTGCTTTGCTGATTACTTCTTAATCTATACACATATCCTCAGAATAATGAAGGACTCAGCTGTAGTAAACCAATTAGCATTTTTATAACTGGAATGTACCGTATACATTTCTGCTCATGTAGTCATCAGTTTAATAATTACTCATGATAAAAAAACAAAACCTCTGAAGACATGCTGAAAAATGAAATATAGCCTTTTAGTTGTTCAGTGCTGTCTTGGTTTTGACTGGAATAGAGTTAATGTTCTCTGTAGAGGCTCATATAATGCTGTTTTGGATTTTTGATGAAAATGGTGACAGCACACTGACATTTCAGTTGTTGCTGAGCAGCGCTTGCACAGAGCCAAGGCCTGTCCTGCTCCTGGTACTGCCCTGCCAGCGAGGGCCTGGGGGTGCCCCAGCAGCTGGGAGGGGACAGGCCCAGGACAGCTGACCCAGGCTGCCAAAGGGACGGCCCATGGCATGGGCGTCCTGCTCTGCTATACAATAGAGATGGGAAAGAAGGGGGCAAGACAAACACCATCCCTCCTTTTTGGAGGGATGGTGTTTGTCTTCCCAAACACGTGTAACTATTACTCTTGGTAGACCCTGCTTTCCTGGAAATGGTTAAACATCTGCCTGCTGATGGGATGTAGCAAATTAATTCCTGATTTTGATTTGATTGCACGTACAGCTTTTGCTTTACCTAGTAAACTGTCTCCATCTCAACCCACAAATTCTCTCACTTTCACTTGTCTGATTCTCTCCCCCATGGCATGTGGGGAGAGTGAGTGAGCAGCTGTGTGGGGCTGAGCTGCCTGCTAGGATTAAACCACAGCTATTGCACTCTCAAAAAATTATTAGGTTTGTTCATTTGGTTGTTTTAAACCAGATGACTGACACAACATCAGATAGAAGCTTTCCTGCTTATGTCTTTAAGGGAATGATTATGTCTGTTGTTATGTCTTTATATATTCCAATTTCTATGTGTTCATGCAGTCTCCGGCATAGAAAAATCATTTTAACAAGTATTCTCTACACTATTTGGTCTTTAATCCAACTGCACTTATCACAACCTTCCTTTCCCTTCAGTATTTCCTCAGATGTTCTCTTCTCTAAGCTGAGAAGTCAGCCCACACTCTCTTAGATTATAAAACTGAATGTTTACTTTTTATTACAGTTAACATCTTTGGAATTTAAGTAACATTTCACTAGAGACTATCTTTTGTAGACTTGCACAAAAGCTTCATAGTCAAATGACACTGACAGCTTTAACATACTTTATTCAGGATATGACAGTTGGAGGAAATCTAATATTGCATTTTCAGCGCTGAGTTAGGAAGAAAGCTATCCTCTGTGCTCTCTGTTTCTTTCATAACTCTTCAGTGTTACTTCTTTACTTCATAAGAAAACATAGGTCACTGGAACCTAATGCAAACAGCCTGCAAATGTGCTACACACCCATATACAACACAAACCGCATGCACTGTCTCCCGGTTTAATTTCTAAGTGTACCATACTAGCTAATCAATTTTTTTATTACTGGAAAGTAATGGCGTCCCTACATACAGCTATGATTTCCTTCACTGAGTGTAAATTATTTCAATACCACCGCTCCTCGCAAAACTGCGCAAGGTGTCTAGACTGTGTGTGCTAGTAATGCAAATGCCAAGTTCATAGTCCCCATTTCTCCACCACTGTAGTTTGAATTAACTTTACAATCTCTTGTCTAATGGTTTACTATAAACAGATGGAAACCATATGTGATTCCAGGCTATCTTCTCCCATGCTTAAGCGTTAAATGTTCAATACTACATATAAATGCATCACGTTTTTGTTACCTTGAATCTTTAGTTATTGTTCTCACTCCTTTGAAAAGGTTAGTGCTGTTTGGGTTATCCACGTCTAGTATTCTAGAAAGAATACACTTGTCTGTGGTCTGGTTCATGTAAAATCCTAGACCTATTAGGTATAAAATGAAGTACTGCTAACAGCAGCATTTCAACTTCAGATTGTCTAATGTGGGCATCCCAAAGTGAAGGGAATAGCTTGTTTCAAACCAGAATCGACACATTTATGGATGTAGCATTATACTAGATAATAAAACTTCCAATAACATATCTATAATCATGTATTAGATGGACTGACATGCACGCATGATATAATGAGAATAGAGATCACATACAAGATTTTCCCTTAGTATGGAGGCATCTGCCTAATGAGGGAGACAGCAACTAGAGGTGGCATTAAGCATTGCAATCCTGTTAACCAACAATTTACAGCACCAAGACACCTCATCTTGCAAGCTTCATCACAGTATTTTATACTGTTAAATCAACGAGCAATCATGAAGCCATTGGCATATATCTTCCAGGAAGCTGGAAAAAATATTTACATGTAAAGGCTTCCTCAAGTCAACACATTAAGGAATATAGGGGCTGCTTTGTACAAACACATTTAATAGGGATGTGGATATTTCTAACATGGGATTTGGTATAAATAATCTAACCTTCAGTTTTCTGCTTTCCTATGCTCAGTGTACTTTTGTCAGTCAAGTATGCTTCCACTTGCAATACAGCCAAACATTTATAACTGAAAAAAAAAAAAAGTACAATACATATACAAGTACACATGTACAAAAAGTACATACATACACAAGTATGGCATATGAAGTCCAGTACACAGCTTGTAGACAAAGGCTGTTTTCAGCACAGTAGGAGAGAAGAGTTTCTCCAGATAAGCTTATCTTTTTTCCTCCGATAGTAGAAGCCTAGCAAAGCTGGCCAACAACACTGAATCCTCAGATTGTATAAATAGCCCTATAGATTTCATTTTAGCTCAGGTACAAGAAAATTCAGCCCTAAAGAGATGTCTGTAGTTATGTGTAAGCAAATACTAATTAGCCTTTTATAAGAACGTCTTAGGTGTGTGTAACCTACACTCTCTATGTTCTAGTGTACAAAACCAGCTTATATGCACTTCTGAATAAAAACTATTTTATCACACCATAGAGCAAAGTGATAGCTATTCTCCTCTTTTCCCACTCCTTGTGTGTAACAAAGCACCAAGTCTTACAAATCCCCAGAAGACCAATGGCACCGCTTTGAACTAAAGAAGAAATTTCACTGAAATTGAACTTCAAGATGAAGTTTGTGTGATTTGGGAACAGAAATATTCATGTAGCCTGTAGAACCTAAACAAATTGCAGTTACTTTGATTTTGAATATGACTGCCAACCTCTCAATCTAACCTCTCATCTTTATGCATGTTGCTTAATATGAAATAGCAAGCATTTGCTTCAGCTTCTTTAAATGAACTAGGTTAACAAAAGCAGCTAATTGTGTTGTTACTATGATAAACAGCAGCAACAGAAATCATCAACGTTGGTCATTTTTACAGCTGACAGCTCTGATAAGAAAAAAAATAGTCCTAAATTTGCAGACTGTATGCATAAAATTGTGGACTCACTGATGTTTGCACAACAGCCTAGCTTAATTTGCAGATGATCAGCGTTAACCTTATTATCACTGATATTACTAGAGTTTACATGATAAAGGTATGGCTCTTTGTAGCAGCGGAACAAGATACTTGACTTTTTTTTATCACAGATCTACCCAGACCAGAAAACAAAGTTTTCAGTTATTTTAGGACTCATGTTTAACACTTAGCCCTAGCCAGTAAAGCAGTTCTACTTACTTTACTGGGCTCTGATAAAACCTCTTCTCAGCACCTTTTCTTCCACAAAACTGACAGGATCAGTTTTTGGCTTGCACCACGTGAATGACATCTGCCTTTGTTCCACCGTGGCAGCTTATCTGCAGCTACATTATTTTTTCAGATCCTATATAAAAAAAAAAATACATATATATATAGCTCTTCATAACTCTACTTACTAAAAGGCCAAATTTCAGCTGCAGAATAAAAAATGACTCAACATGACATAATGGGGCCTTCACACATGACACAGCTAAACCAAAACTGAGTAAAAGAAAGATACATCATTATCTGCCCTTGGATGGAAACAGAGGAAATTTGTCTCAGAAATCAAGGAAAGCTTATAAATAATCCAAAACTTAATTGAAAAGTTTTCAAAAAGATTTATAAGTCAGAATTGTATCTTTTCAACCCTTAAGATGATTTCTAATTAACATATATAGTTTTTACAATTATTCCTCCTGGCTTGTACGCAAAATCAGGGTACATGAGGGGATCACAAGGGTATGTTTTCAACGGGATATCCATGAAATATTGAAGACATCCACATTTGGATTCATGCAGCATTTAGAGGCTTTGGAAGCAAGAAAACAGCTGTTCCCATATTGGAAATTTTTATTAAAAGGTCACCAGCTTCTAAGTCAACGGCTATTTTAATTCCTCAGTTTATACCTGTTACCATGGCAAGTTTATATATGTAGTATTTAAGTTTCAGATTCTGTAGGAATCTGCTGATCACACCATCTTTGTAGGTATTCTGAAATTCATTAATAAGCAACTACAGTTATTGCACAAATCTGTATGAATAGATCTGATACACAAACTACATATAGCATGCTAACAGTTTTAAAATCACCTGCTGTTTAGAGTTCTATGTACTCTTAGATCTAATACCACTTTAGTCCCTCATTCGCTTCTTTCCTTAAAAGATTTAGAAAAATTTGGAAGATTTTTGTCCCTATACTGGTTTTATGTAACAGAAAGTATGCAGCCTAACATTATTTTCTTCATTTATAATAGCTGCCAACCTACGCTCCCTCCATTGATTTAAACAATCCTGTCACACAAAAAAAGCTGCTAGTAGAGAAGAAAGTCCCAACTGGCAGCATTCACACTCTACCGGGAACACCGAGTGCTCTAAGATGTTCATACAATTCACAGTCGATACCCTCTTACTTATTTCACGCAGTTGTTTTCATGATCCTACCTTAAAGCCTCCAATCAGGATTATAGTTTTAAAGCCTCAGTATCAAGTCTGGCTTTACTCTGGATTTTCCCATGGATAACTTCCTGTTCTTCTAGACCTATCCACCCTTCTTAAAACATTTTTCCAGTGTTTTATTGCTGCTGAATGTGATTCAAAAGGGGCCCATCTGCTCTGGCTACATCAGGAGAGTTTTGCACTTTCACACAGCTGCTGAGGTTTTTGTCCCCATGTAGAAGCTGGAATTGCTCTACTCGCCCCCTTGCACAGAAATGATGTAAAGGAACTGATGGATCCAAAAAACTATTGCAAGATCTTCTGTATACTGACTGTATTACTAAACTGCGAACTATCTCGCATATGCACCATTTTTTGTGGGGACTTAATGTGCTCCCTTAATAAAATGCAGCATAAAACTTGACAGAGCTATTTTCCAATGGAAAAAAATAAAGCAATCCTATCAAATACATTCATCTTATTAGAAATTCCATTAAACTGCTCAAAAAGCCTGGAGGGGTGATTTTTTCTATTAAATTCTATCGGCTGCTGGAGCAGTTTCTTTAGGACTTTCAACATTTCATTAAATTTAAGTGATTTAACCTCCATTCAATTCTGTAAGTACTGAAAAACAGCTATCTGCAAGTATGCTTTTGAAGATTACATTTACCATAAGCCAAACCAAGAGTATTTGAAAGTTACATGTAACAGTATGCATGCCATTGTTAACCTGTAACATGCTCTGCAAATGGATTCCTTCTGACAAATTAGATACAGCAGCTTGACCCAAATGCAAATAGACCATATTCCAAGATAACTGTGACCTGACTCCTGCTGTTGACTCTAGGCTCCTTTCAGGACATAGAAGCTTATAGAACTGAATTTGCACCTCTGCTTTGCCAGGCAGTCTTATCCACATGGAGTGGAAAAATAACATTCATTTTAAGCCATATAAACCCTTACAACATGTTTGCTTTGGTTTATGAATACTTATTTTCTATATATGAGCTTCAGTCAATTTAGACCAATTTGAATCAAGTAAAAGAATAACGAAGGTTTTGGATTCTTTTACTTGAGACACGATGGAACTCAAAACTTCCATTTAAATGGAACGACTTTCTACCCACATAAAAACACTAGCTATGGGAATCAGCTGGATTTGCCAATAGCTCCTAAATTCAATTTCTGGGCAGAAGCTAGTAAGGTGTTTGCAGTATACTTCACTGGACTACAGAATCTGTTTCTATCCATTCACTGTTGATTTTGAGGGCAGGCTGAGTCTCATCTCTTCATGCAGCATTAAGGAGAAGACTTTTCTTTGCATACAGTACTTCTTTAAAGAATCTGTGAAGGGCAAAAGTGAATAATTTGTTTTTATTCATAACAGTCAGAAATTCTCACACAGCCACAGAAACAAAACAGGTGCCAGTGATTACAAATAACATTCATCAGTTTCCATACCAAATTGAATGCATACATTTTAGCTCATTTGACCTTAATTCAAACCCACCCACCCCATTAAGAATTTAATAGTCAATAAACAAGTACTATTAACAAATTATAAAAGAATAAAAATAAAGCTTAAGTAGGTATACCCTGAATTCCTTTTTTATTTACAACAATTCACACAAACTAACAGCAATAAAAGTAATGAAAAAAAAAAACTTGAAATCAAGTTTGGGCAATTTGTTCAATTAAGAAATAGGTTCATTAAATGTTGATATACTGAGAACTGACATGGAATCAATCTGAAAATGCGTTCTATCATCTGACAAATTAAATAGTATAAAATATTCATCAAGCTCAGGGTATAAAAACAGTAATTTATTACTTTTTGATCATAAAAAGATCTGCTACTATTCGTGTTTTGTTTTGTTGTGATTTTTATTTTTTTTTAAACAGCAGGAAACAGTCAAAAAATTGACAATCAGGAAGTGTTCAATAAAAAAAATATGTCAAACAGATTGTAAATTTATTCCTTATCATCAGTGGCATAGCACTACAGAAGCAAGGGTAGCAGGAAAAAACAAACAAACAAACAAAAAAAAAAACCCACAAACTTAGTGACACGTGGCATAATCACCAAATTAGTTCTATGCAGTCTCTTCATTGTAGCCAGGAAACCACTGTTAAAGTTTTATGCAGGTCAACTTTTTATTGAACACTATCAAGAAAGCAAAGATGACAGAGTTAATTAAGATTTAAAGATAACAATTCTGGGGGCTAAAAAAAATAAATTATTCCATACAGACAGTAATTTTATATTCTATCGTTTTAAATTTGTGAAACATCATACAATAAATACTGAAACCAAAAGCCTGTAAGACAACAGGCCTTGACTACTGTTTTTGATCAGCAATCCTCTGTAAGCAGAGTTTCATGTAGGAATTTTTATTGCGTATTTCTATCACTGCATCTCTGACAAGCTCAATGAACATTTGAGGCCAGAGCTTCTGCAAGGACTCATTTTTCATATGGATGTCCGCAGCTTCTTTCACTAAGTTCTCCACGTATGTTTGGCAAAATGTTTTCCTTTCCTTGATTTCCTGCATGGGAGAAACCATTCATTACAAGTTGTATAAGACAAAGGAAGAAAAGGTTAAACAAGATCAACTTAAAAAAAAAAACATCCACAGAAGTTTAATGAATTAAAACAGCAAACAAACAAACAAACAAACACGACGAAACAATGATTAACATGGGAAGAGCAACACTTTTCTCTGATAGTTTTATACTGCACAAACAAGGTGTCCTTAAGCTTATGTGACAATCTTATTGTATCAATAATATTCATTCTATTGTTGATTAATTAATTTATCCAAAAATCAACTTTTAAGTAATTGTATAAGTACCTTTTAGCAGCATTACAATTTTATGTATTTTTGCCTTCTGGGACAGCAGTGAAAAGTTTACAGAAGTATCAAAGCACCAGACTTTCCTTCCTTCCCTTCCTAGCTTTCCTTCCTTCCCTTCCTAGCTTTTCTTGATTATATGACAACAGTTGTAAAGTATATATTTATCCACCTGACCTAACAAGAACCAAGCATATTGTCACACAGAAAAGTAAGCCAGTATGCATCATCCCTTTCTTAGTTTCCCTGATGGGCTCTGGCAAGTGCATTATTCCTAGCATGTACTATATACTAGGTACTGAAGTAACCCAAAGCTTTATATTCCATAATTTTATAATTTCATAATAAAAATAAATGAAACACACTTCATGAAACTACTGGCTCTACATTTTAGTCAACATGCATTAATCCCTGTTTCTGTAGTGTTTCTATAAAGTGCCACAATAAGCTTAAAACAGCTTTATTGCTGCTAAATGTCTAACTACCTCAATTTATGGGACTAGTAAAATGTTAGGTTGTGCTTTGGGCCATCAAAACAGATTTTTTTTAAATGAGTGATAAAGCAAAAAAATGCTTTCCAGTTGTTTTACCTGAAACAAAACAAAAACAAAATATTCATCAATGAACCTAACCTGTCATGTTTAACAAGAAAATGATTCAACCACATTTACTATGTCAGTTTACTGCTAACTTAAGTTTGCTAAGTTTACTTATCTGGCAGTATTTATCAAGTTAGTTTACTGCTAATTTACACACATGCTGACACTCTTTTCAATATTATGTATCTGAGATAATAAAACCACAATGCAATAACTGCATTCAGTGTCTACTGAGCTTGATGAAAGTTCTGGCACCAGAGGGTTTATATATTTCAACATAATAAAAGAGCAAATGATGGGACAGATGTGGGAAGCAGGATGAACACAACTATAACTCATGATTGCTCAGAAAGGAGGTAGTGGCTGAAAGAAGCATGTTCTCCCTGGAAACAATTTACCTCTGACCAAGCAGAAGATGTAGATTAGGAACATAAATTGAAACAAGAGTGACTGATGCACTTGTTTGAAACAAACCAGCTTGCAACTTAATTAAAGTGAGTACATTTTCTATATATTTCCTTCCCTGTAACTCATTTAAAAGCTAGCGAACTTCTTTATTGCTAGACACTGTGCTATTTGAAGGCCTGGCTGAAGGTATTTTTCACCAATTCATTTTGGGACATACTTTCCAACTTCCATAAAAAAATCCTAACGTGCAATTCTTTGTAAAACAAAGATGTGTTCACTTTTGATATTTCACTAAGATATGCACATTTCATTACCGATGTAATGCTTTCAGGTGAGAATGTATTTTTATCAGATTGTGGTACTACTCTGGAACCACTTCTTTAATTACACAAACTGACCATTTTCCAGTTCTCTAGAAGAGATTAGTTAGATGAAATGTTTGATCATACATGTAAATATGGTAAGCAGTGTTATTTTAAAACCATCATTCTAAATAGCACAACTGAAATTTTATATACGAATTCCATTAGTAGTAGTCAAATATATACATAATAGAGGAAGAAATTATTTTATAATGACATACTTACCTCAAGCTTTTCCATATGAACACTCTTTGCTGTATAATTCAACATTGCTCGAGCTGTGCTTTCTCCTCCAGCTCTTCTGTTATCACTACTTTCCTCAATTCCAACCCCAGATTTCTTTCCCTTTCCCTCCAGCAGATCATGGAATTGCTTCATCCTGTGGAAAGAAAATAGAGATTTACAGTTTTAATCATTGGATTTATTTATTTATTTATTTTTTAAGTGCAGATGTCTCTAGTGATGACAAGGTTTTTTTTTCCTCTTCTCCCTTTGATCATATCATTTATGAGCTTTCAAGTTCATTGCATCCTCAAGTTACTCAAAATACACAGATGACTCTAAATAGTCCTCAGTTAATTTGCTTCCATACAACTGACATTTTGACATGTATCATATTTCACATCCTAAATAGGAATCCTTGCAGCTTAAAATTTAGTATCTATAGAAAGCTACAAAGTTTTTAAGCACCTTTTTTCTTACAGCATCAACCCACAAATCTGTTAACTGTTATAGTCATCCATTTTGAAATAACTGCAAAAAAAAAGTGTCTTCATTGTGAAACCACATAAATCCTCACCAATATCAGCGCAATTGGAGAATTAAACATGCAGTGAATGTGTGTGCATGTTCCTATCATCTTTCTTCGGAGACTTCATACAACCTCTGAAAACATCTGCCTTCGTGAATCAGGAAGTGCTAATACTACTGCACTACTCAGGACACCTATCTTTCCTAAGTTATTTGTGGAATTTGTATCTTTTTACCTAAAAAGAATTTATCATGACAGCTTGAAAAAGAATTAAAACAATACATTCCAGACAAATTCCAGTTTAGTTCATTTTGCTTACATACAGTTTCTCTGAAATTTCAACAGGATAGTACTTAGAACAAAATGAAGTTGTATCTGCTACAACGGCATATTACTGAAGTGACAAGGTTTCATTCAGAGAGAAATCCCATCTCAGTTTTAAGAAATTTATAATTTAACAGAGTTCTTCAAGCTGAAGCAACAGAACAGAACTGGATTTTCTGCAAAAAAAAGGGAACTTGATGTTCAGAAATAAAACAAGCTAAACAAGAAAACTTCCTTCTCTTAGAAATACCTGTTGCCATTTCAGTCAGTGACTGTATTATTCAAAAAAAATAACAAAAGAAAATATTAAATCCTGTACCATAAGAACTAATTTTACCTAGATTCTGATATTGATAATGAAAGCATGCGATAATGTGGCAGCTCAGAAGATGCTACATATGCCAGAATGCCAAAGAGTCTTTCCGCCATTATGGTATCGTTTTGAGTAACCTGTGAGGAAAAATAAAATTGAGAGAAAGAGAGAAGTTAGAGAATTGGCACATTCACATTTCATACGTGCATTCAGAATTAACTGAAATGTTATACAAAACACCACATGAAGATATATTCCAGGCATATCTTCAAAACTTAGATTTGCTTCTACTAGTACTTTAAATATACTTAAATTTATGGTCTCTGATTTTGGCAGCATCACAGAAAAGATTTATTTTAAAAGAAGCATGTATATATTTACATATCTAAAAATAAAAGCAAATAAAAGAGATAAATGGTGTTGTTTCTCAAGCCTACAAAATTTACCTTCTTCCATTGTACTTCTCTAAATGTGATCCATACTGTTGTGTCAAAACTACGTCAAAGTACTTTATGTCAAAATGTACTTTAACATACTTCCAATGGCTGACAGTTTTTCACAATGAATTTTACACATTTCTGTTTGGATAAAGCATGTTGAAGGTTTTGATGTTTGGTTCATTTTTGTTACTGCTTTTTATTTGCCTTAGCTAGTAAATTCTAGAGACCACGGCCTGTGTTTCTTCTGTCCTGAGGGCAAAATTATGAACTGATTTGAATTGCCAAAAGTTTGTTGGCAAAATTTCTAGGCCCCTGGATTTCCATTGACTGCAGAAGGAATCTTTATGATTACTTAAATCTGACATGGACAACACAGTCCAATGAAATTCATTCAGTGACTTCTTCACTTCTGGATCAAATTTACTTTCTGTACATCTTAAGATATTTTTGGCAAGCATCCAATTTTTAAATAAGCTTCACTAATCAAAATACTTACTAAGAACTTGCAAATATTTGCATAATATAGAACAAAAAATATGAATAGAATGAAAATTATTCAAATTAATGTAATCTTATCATATTCCTGCTTAATGTTTATAAACGATACAACAAATCCTTGGCCTGACATATACTGCAACACCAAAATGCAAGGAGAAATTCAGTACAGAAAACATAGTTCAGGAAATCAGACACATGAATTCAATTTTGTTTTCACAGTGATTAGTTTTGCTCATTGTCACTTAAAATAAAATAAATCTTACTCAGTTGTCTAAGAGTAGAAGACCTCGCTAAACAGTCTATTAACAGAAACAAGGTCTAAAACAGAGTGTAGAAGGCAGTGAGGGAAACAAAGGGCATTGCAGACAGAAACATGTCTGCCAGAGAAATACGTGATTTTTATTTATTTAAGTTAAGAGAAGCACAAAGTCAAGGTCAACAGAAACACTAATACTAAATTCACTCTTGAGTTCATAGAAATTTATGTTCTCTATCTTACTGCAGTACATGCTTTGCTCCACTACTCACAAAAAGATTGTAACAGTAATATCACATCAATGTCAGCCTATTACACGTGCCTCTTTCCAAGTTCAGTATGTTAGGAAAACAGGCACCAACTCAATCACTGTAATGCATCTGTTATATTGCGTGCCATAGCACTTGGTGTAGAGAATTCTGTGAAGTTTAGTAACTTCAAACCTTGACAGCTTTTTTTTTTTTTTTGATTAATCCAAGATTACTATCACTAGGAAAACTTCAAACAGCATGTCTCAGAGAAGTTTCTTAAAAACGAATGGTCTTGTACAAAGTAATAAGGAAAAAAATTCTCTTTGACAGACACTTTTCTTCAGTACACTAAAAGAAAAGTAGATTTTAGCTATTTTACATAACACTGGAAAAATATAAGTAATACACTTAAGCTACTAGATAGTCTGTCAAAAGCACATTTCTGCTCTCATATTCAATGTTAGCATTGTAATCCTTTTGAATATAGCATAATACAATAGTGCTTCTTAAAATCAAAAGTAAAACCTAACAGTTCTTTAAATTTTTTAAAGCATATTCCAAAATTATAATTAAAAGTTTTCCCCTTAGGTGTATCTGTCACTCAGGTGGAAGTTTGAACTACTGTTTGCTATTGAAAGCATCTGAAACAATACCACATTTTAATGAAAAACAAAGCATTTTCTCTGCTTTT
The DNA here is from genome assembly GCA_011076525.1 of Nettapus auritus. NCBI lineage: Eukaryota > Metazoa > Chordata > Aves > Anseriformes > Anatidae > Nettapus > Nettapus auritus. The sequence continues at coordinate 5,038,959 of CM021774.1, forward strand.
CTAATTGTAACACAGTGCAGTTACTTAACAAATGCATAGTACTATAAGTTATGTGATAGAGTGTACTTTTTTCCCATAATATTGAAATGGCACTGTCATCATTCTGCTCATTCTACTAGTGATTCACTTGCATTTTTAAAAACAATTCTAACTTATCTTGTAAGACCAGTAGTAAGAAAGAGGCAACAACGTCTTACCTCAATTCCATTTATTTTCTGTAGATTAAGATGGTTCAGTCTAAACAGAACGTAGTATTTCCACAAAGTAAAGCTGACGACTGGATTTCCCTGAGGATCAACTGTTAACTGTTCAATGCGATGCAACTGGGCTAACGCATTGAATTGCTGCAGTGTCACAAGATTTGTCTCCTTAAACTTCAGGTGCTTTAAAAAAAAAAAGTCCGAAGCACAGTAAATTAAGTAAGGAAATCACTAATGAGCGAACATAAAGATTCCTACTGTGTTCAACACAATTCACTTTCAAACTTAAAGTCTTTAGGTCTGACTACACAATTGAGCTCACTTCATTTATAGTCTTTGGGGAGAAAAACCATCAATGTATACACTAAACCATGTATTACATATATTTTAAAACGTCAACGTTACAAATCCCCAAGCAATTTATAAACCCTTTAGTAACAGCACTATTGTTTTCATGTTACAAAAAGAGCGGTACTGCTTGAGCAAGATTTATTTCAATTCTGCAAACAAATGCAATCTTCACACAAAAATCAGTACAGTATTTTAAATATTCTGACTGTTACAAGCTGGCATTAAAGTCTGCTGTTTCCTTGAACAGTGCCATATAGCAGTGTCCCTATGAGCATGGTAAATTCATCTACACAGCAGCACACTGGGGGTAAGAGGAAAAATTGATGGTGAAGATAAAGAAATCTAGCTGAGATTCTGCTATCCCTAACAAGTTTCTGAACGAAACAATTAAGTTCCCCACAAAGTCATTTACCTCAATGAAACCATTATGTAGTATTATACTTAAAAAGAAGTAGGGAGCTAAGCAGGCGTATCATCTCACTGACAAGTTAATTTATGTATGCCATCACTACTTTATTATTTGCTTCCAAGCTAAAGATGTACATGTCCAAGAAAAAAATGAACTAAGAGGTTCTCATTATGTTGTTTTGCTTCATCAAGAAGTAAAGAAATCCAAGAGTTGTACTGATTTAACCAGCTACTACCTTTGAATTTTACCTCTCTCTTCTACGCTATCAGCTACTTGCTCTTTGAACTCACAACACAAACAAAAGTCTCCTGATACTATCGATCTGTAATATTGTAGAAAAATAATACCATGTTTCTACATCAGTTTTTCTTAAAAAATGAGATAGGCCAACTATGGGAAATAATTATTAGTCTGAAAAGAAAACAACCTTTCTGTTTGAGAATCTGTCTTGTATTTAAAAAGTGTCAAATTAAACAAAACATTATAGGATAAAACCAATGCAATTCACAAAAGTGTCTATTTACATAAAAACAGTTGAGGGTGGCTGCCAAACTAAGGTTCTATTGCAAAATAAATAGTCCACAGCTGTTCACACAGATGACATTGAGCCATTCTTACCACAGAATTAGGAAATTTTAACTTCAGTTTTGTTAACACTTGAACAATTTCATCAAATTCCATGAACATAAAGGAGACTGTGACAACAGATCCAGCTGTTTGAACACTCCAGTTTCGATCCAGGCACTCCAGTGCTCCAGAACCATACAAGTAAAGAGTGTCTCCTTCCACTTCCACCAAATGAGAATCAAGAACAGACAAGCCTTGTACAGCACTGCTCAATATTGTATCAAGAGACCTGTGGAGGAAATAAAAATGCAGTAATATAAGTTAGATTATTTCACAGCAGTAGAACCATTTCTACTGAAAGATGGTCTTTTCATTTACTAAAATCTGACCTGTCAAATATGGTTGCCATTCTCAGCATTCATTCATTTTCACTACCCAGTCTGGTTCAAAAATGGTAAGGGCTAGAAAATCCTCTTTTCATCAAGTAATATTACAGCAGCTCTACTGCTTCAGTGGAAAGGCTTTGTGTGTTAGGGCTGGAGAGCCCAAAAAATGTCCTTCATTTTTAATAACCTGCTTAAAGATTTTACCTCAGAATGTTAACTTGTTTTAGCTATCTAAAATCAACTTCAACCTATGCTACTTTAAGCAAAGTCACCTTCAGCTTCTGTTCTCTATATAAACTGTAAAAGTTGCAACATGAGTAAGCACAGTAGGATCCAGCCTGTTAAGATCAGACAGTTATTAAAACCAACCAAGGATAAAGCTATTCACAGCACTGAACAATTACTTGCATTCTTAACAGCAGTATCACTTCTTAGTAAAAACCATTATGTCACACTATCAGGATTCATTAGTCTGCTTTGAGATGAAAATAATCTTGTTATCCTTGTTTAATCTTTAATTAATAAGGATTATTACACATTTATTTTAAAATAACGCGAGCTTCCCAATTCAGAAGACTGATTTTTAAATTAAATAATAGATCCAGGTATTTTCAACTCTCATCTCATTGCATGCTACTTCCACAGAATACATTCAGCTGAGCAGACCTGAAACGCACAAAGAATTCAAGATGAGCACAAACTACTGGTTTAGAAAGCTGTGTAGTGATGGTTACTGTTTTGTTCTTTACAACCTTCCTAATATATTTAATGGTTTGTTTTTGTTTGTTTGTTTGTTTGTTTTTGACTATTAATGATCACTCAGCAGATGTTTTCCTGACAATACCTTCCATAATTCACCCTTGACTGGAAATGGTTATTCAGGAGGCCATTAATTCAGACATGAAGATAAAATTACTTATCCGTGCTGACTTCCACCTGCTACTTTATTGCTTAGTTGCTCATGTTGAAAATGTTCCAAAATTTTTTACTACTATATAGCATATTAGTAAATCCTCGTCAATTTTAACCTATCAGGAGTAAAACAGCATCATGGGCTACACGGCAAAAAGACAGCAATGTTGTCTAAGCCTTCTTTACTTTAACACACATTGCCATGTCTTCATTTATCTCTTTAAACTAATCTAAATCATTGATAAACATTAGTATCACACTTTCATTTCTCTGCTCTTTAATGAAAAAGAAAAAATTCCAAACCTACCTCTCCAATTCAGAATACAGAATGTACTGCAAATTGCATAAGAGTATTATGAGCACATGTGCAAATAAAACACATTGTTTATGTTGTTAAAAATTTGGGGGGGTTGATTTATTTTTATTTTTATTTTTAATTTTCAAAAGTAATTACTTTGACTTCCAAAATGTGTTCTATAAACCAAACTACAAAAACTTCCACAAGAACCTGGAAACTGATGTTATGCATTATGTGTTATTATTTTAGATTTGGCAAAAGCCATAACATTCAGTCAAGAAACTACTTGGAATATACCAACTTTAGTCACTGTATCCAGCATACACAACGACAGCTTTACAGCAAGATCTGTCCTATAACTCCATGGAAAGAGCCTTCATATTTTACTTTAAAGCATGATTTCTCAAGCAATGAAAATCTGTTCATTAACAGATTAATGCTCCAGCTACTGTAGTTACATTGTCTTGATCAGAGGGAATGATTACTAACTGTGTAATTAAACTGTGAAGAAGGCAAAAAAGCAGAGACTCTGCATATGGCTGGGGGGGAAGCTTCAGAAACAAGAAGGACAGGAAGGACTATAGCAGTTTACAAATGTCAAGAAAAAAAGTTTCAGAAAGATGCTGCACTTGAGTATAGATAAAAGCCAGATCTAGTCAATACTAGATTGAACCTCAGATTGATTATTTTGCCTGCACTTGATGTTTCCTGCGTTGATCAGACACAGCAGGAATCTGTACGTGCTATCAAATTTCTGCAGACTATTTTTCAGGCTTTTGCCTGAGCTTACCAGGTTGAAAATGTTAGTTCAGTTTTAGTCAATGCAAGATAAACTTCATCCACTAAGTTCTGTATTTAGCTTTTCAATTATGTGGAGTGCCAGGCAGTTACCTTTTAGATGCAAAGTAGTAAACCAATGAGTGTATCACAGAAGTAATACAATACATTGACTGTATTGATAAACACATTAGATAGATGGTGCTCTTAAGGGTTTTAAGTAACTGAATTATCATCTAAACTGAACTTTCAGATGGATTAGTTTAACCTTTGTCGAAAATGATTATACTTTTAAATATACTTTTAAAACTTTAAAAAATACTTTTTAATTTGAAATGATTATACTTTTAATAGATTATACTTTTAATAGAAATCTAACAGCAATCGTAAATTGGGTTAACCAGTATCAGTGAGGAATTTGAAATTTCATTTAGGTATACATACCTATTGATATAATTAGATATATCTCTATCTCAAACAGATATATCTATTGATTTCAAGTGTGAATTATATGTGCATACAATTTTCCACAGGTCTAGTTAGACTAAAATCCCTCCACGATAAGGATTTAATTCCTAAAATAGAAACTTCAAGAAACACCAATGTTACTTTGAAACTTTTCTAAATTTACTTTAAAAAGTGAAAATAAAATGTAGCTTTATTTTAAGCTAACAATACAGATATCATCTCAGGCACATCAAGTGAAAAATAAAACTAAGTCTATGTCAAATAACTGTTTTTGCTAAAATAGCAAGGGTATTTAAAGGAAGCAGTCCAGTAGGAGATGTTGCAGTTCAAACCGAGAACATAAATTCAAGTCTCAATTTACAAAACCTTTTCATATACAATGAAATTACAATTGTTGGCAATAAAGGTAAAAGTCTAAGCTGTCAAGGAAATGAATGGCCTTAAGCAGGTTCAAGAATTCATATTAAACATTTCTTGTAAACATGAAAGCCTCCCTTATTTAGCAAAACCACAAAAATTTAGTGCCAACTTCTTTAGTAATGTAACAGCAGCTAGTTGACTTAATATGTATTACTTATTATGGTGAAACCTGTTGACTATTAATAAACTAAAAATCTCTTTGGGATGATTTTGGATATATTAATTTTGTAGTTACTTTACAAAATTCATACTGCAAAAGATTTTTACTTTTTGATCATGAAATAGCAAGATCTCAGAGTTGATAACATGAATGTAAGATATGAACAGGAAGAATTATTTCTGAATAAAATACCTGCTTTCTTCAGGAAACACATATGCAGTACTGCCATTGATCTGACAGGGTTCATTATCTTTATCTTGGTTTAAAGAAGCCACAAGAGCTGTTCGATTCTGCTGTATCTCCCATTGGCGAGCAATATTACAAATCGTTAACCGTTTCTTTTCCTGAAACAAAAGTCATATTAAATTATGGCACTGCAGTATCAACTCACTTGTTTGATCCAACACAAATATGTTGCTTAATCAAAACATGGTTAGTATTTTAAATTGAGGAAAGAAGTACTGGTTCACATTAAAACCAACGTGTCACTCTAGCACTATTCTGCATAACTGCAAGGGAATAACATTTTCACAGAATATGCAATAACAGAAACAACTAACTTACTAAAGATGTAAGTTAGTTAACCACACAAGTTTTTGACTACCTGGAGCTGCTTGTACTACACCTCCCACAGAACAGGGCAAATCAATGCAAAACACGCAGCTGTATTACAGTCTCCTTTTTCAAATAGAAGAAAGCATATTTATTTGATATGTCTATGGAGAAAGGCAGTGGACAAGAGTAAGTCTGATTTTATGATTTGAAATTAACACTTTCTGATATATTAAGTTTGACCTATACTCTCTAAGCTCCTAAATTTAATCTATAAAAGCAACATGGGACTGTTAATATTATCCTTTTACGTAATTCCTTTCACATTAGGCAAACTGCAGACATCACTGTACTTGAGTTCACTAAGAACATTCCTCACAATGTTAGAGGTGGGAAGTATAAAGCTTTACAAATGAACGTTTTCCTTTAAAATAGGGAAACGGTAACAAAAAAAAAAAGTGAGCATTTTACAATCTGTGACTACGCAGCCTAGGTATTTCCTTAAAATTAATACTGAGTTTTGCAAATTAAGAGCAACTGCATATCAATGTTTCACAGTAAAATATTTAATATGAACATTAAATCCTTCATGCTCTAAACTACTGTACTCATTAAAGAATAAATGTCAAAATCTGTTTCAATGACTGATAACGCAGAGATAAATCCACTAGACGTCCAATTATGATAAAAATCATGTCCACAATAGCTTGTAACAATGACACAAAATACATGGAAACTGCTTTAACATTTTTCTTCTTCTAAAAGTCCTTTATTTTAAAGAGTTAAAAATTCTGCTGTTTCATATTCAGTTTGCCTAAAGAGTCATTGTGTTATCTGGTTATATAACACCATGTGTCGCACAGAAATACACGTCAGTGATGGAAAGGTTCCATATCACAAGAAGAGGAAGTTGAAATGTCAGGATTTTCTTTTAGTCACATTAAGTAAATTCTGTATAAGAGGGTGAGGGTCTCCTCATAAAGTGAACCACTGTACAGCTAATTACTTGCTAGAAAATGAATGCTCATGATGTTGTCTATGCTGCAGATAGTTCACAAAAGTATGGGGGAAAGTGACAACCACTGACATTCCAGAATAAGATTATCTAAATATTTTCTTCAGAAATAACTATGATTAAAATCTTATACCTAGAGATTTTTGCCACTGGATATTGTATCTATTAGCAGATCTGTTCCATTCATTTAAAATGTGTGAAACAGGGAAGAAAAAAGAAAACAAAACAAAACAAAACACACAAGAACATATTGTGAAAAACAAAGTTGTGTTTTTGCAGTAGAGAATTACTTTCTGTACTCCAAGGTAGCTGTGTAGTCATAAGGAGAAATGCTAAGTAGATACGTGGACAGCAGAAGGCCTCACTGTTCCAAAATAAGGTAGCAGCTTGAGAAAAAGAGGATGAGCAGTGTGAGAACAGTAAAACAAAGATCACAAATTCTCAAAACATAAGGAAGGAGAAATTAAAGGGTTGAAAAAAAGAACAATTGTACATATGTGGCATAGAGGAGTGTCGAGTAGCTTGTGAACCTGTAGTATTCAGCCAGTGAGGAAACAGGGGAGGTGATCAGGTGTCGGGTAATAGGGAATAAAAGGTTATGCTTTGTTTACTAAAATACACTCCTGATTGACAGGATGCCTGCCATTGCAATCGTGAATAAGATAAGTTTCACAGATGATCCTGTCTAAAGAAAATTGAGATTTTTCTCACAATATGAACATATTTACTACGGAAAAAGATAAATGACCTCAGTGAATCATGCAAAAGATACTGCCATTTGACATTTATGCCACTTTAACTATTTGAAGATGAGAAGAAACCTCATTTAAGCAACAAAACCTTTATTTTAAAGTTGAAAACTGAGTAAAGGCACTGTAAGTTAAAAGTGATTTTCTGGTTATCTTTTTTTTTTTTTTTTTGTCTTTTTTTCCCCGTACAGGAAGTTTCCATTGGCAAAATGCACTGGGTAATCTATGCCACAAAGGCAAACAATCCCTCTACTACAAGGAAACATTACATCAGTGGTTAAGAACACAAACTACAAACACACACCAACTTTCTTTTAGTCCAGTTAGCTTGTCAAAAGCCTAAAGCAACATCATGTATAAATATTATTTACTCATTTCCCATTTCTTTGTGTTACGGAGACCTGGCACCAAAACATCAAACCCAAGTAGACTTTAAATTTATCGGTATCTTACATTAAAGAGCACTGTTTAAAAACAAACAAACAAACAAAAAGTGTTTCTAAGACTGTTTTGTTGAATTTTTAGTTTTTGTTTTTTTTTTTTTCTTTTGTAAAGCAAAAAAATTAAAATATTCTTGAATGCAAACATACATTCTTCTGCAGTAGACATGGAATTCTTTTTTCCATTCATACATTTGTCTCTTTTTAACAAACAGCCTTTAATCCGTTGTTAACATTCTGTTTGTACATAATTCTGAAAATTAAAAGGTATATTTGCTACACTTCATACAGACTCTTGCAACTGCTTTTAGTCTAACTCCCTTGATGAAATATGCTTTTACCTAGACAACTTAGTAATACGGATACATGATTTTTTTTTTCAGTTTGCCAAATTAGAAGAGATTTTTGTATAACCATTACTGGATGACAAAGAAGTTTAAAAGGCATGCCTATTAAAAGAAAAAAATGTTTTTGGAACACATTCGCAGAATAGAGAGAATGCTGATATTCTTATATCCTTGAACACTGGTCTCCTACTAGCAGTGTTGGTCATTTGGTCACTGGCCTGTAACAGTATTCTGGAGTGTGCCTCCCTCTCCCCTGTTGGAACTATTCCATCTCATACGTAAAAGCATTAACCAGGCCTGTCAATACGGTACATAAGTGTTCCTCTGAAAAAAGAAGACAGCTGGAGTCTAGCTGTTGCTCTGATAACTGCTTAGCTCTTTCCACAGAAAGGAATAACTTCAACAGGAAAGAATGAAGGAAACGCTACTTCAGAAAACCCTTTATGTCAGCACTCACCTGATGGGGAAGACCAAGTTCAAGGAATCTGAAACCACTGCAAGGACTCTTGGTTTTACTTTATTTCTAGATTTGAGAAAATGAAGTTTGCCATCCTTTTACATATGTTAGCACATGCACATGCAATTGTGGTTTTTTTGTTTGTTTGTTGGTTGTTTTTTTTTTGGTAAAGGGTAACTTGAATAGTTCACTAAAGAGTTTCAGATATAAAGTGAACTGTTTAAGCTGTAAAAAAAAAATTAAAGATAGAGATACATTGGGAGCGCTAAGAAATACAGCAAAAATACTAAGTTACAGAATGTTAATGTAAACTAATTTACAGTAGATTCATCTAATTTTAGTTAGGTTTAGAACAGCCATAGAAAATACCTTAATCAAGCTTTGTTTATGACTTTCACGTTTCCTTTCTTCTTCTTTCCTTGCTGCAACAGATGCCATGCGTCGTTCTTCTTCCTAGAAGAAAAAAATTGATAAATTTATAAAAGTATGAATTTACCAGGTTCTGAAAAGCATTATTAATGAACACTAATTATTAATGTATTTTTTTGTGTTGGTGATTTGAATACAAATTAAATGTTTATATTATTGTACTATTTTAATATTTAATATTTAATATTGAATATTAAGTATTTTAATGTTTAAATATTAAACATTAAATATTTTAATGCTAAAATAATAAAAATCACATTTACAAATAAATCAAGAAATATAAAAGAAATTACTCAAATATAAATGCTAAAGACAAAGCAATTTACAAAAATATGTTACAGTTCTTTGAAAAATGTAAAGCACACGATCTGTAAAACAACTAAAACATTTTAAAATCTGACAATCCATTATATTCTTTGTATTTTTTGAGTATTTTCTCTAATTAGTAGGGGTTTTTTTGGTAAGAAAATAAACAGAGATAGCAAGTTGATTTCCCTTTATACCTAAACCATGACCTAAAATTGTTCTCCTCAAGTTCTGTTAAAGACTGAGGAAAAGTTATCCTTTGGGAGCAGAATACAAGGATAAAAGTATCCAAGTTAGTTAGCTACAGTACACAAACATTATTTCTTGTCAAAATTATTACCTATTCACATTCAAGAAGAAAGCCATTTATTCCTAAATAATGACAGTCAAGTAAGTGAAGATGTTTAGTTCTCCTGGTATAGCAATTTACTTCTGCAATATAGCCATATTAGGTTGAATGCTCCCTGTTTACAGAAGTCTAAACATTCTCTCAGCACAGTATTTTTAGAACATGTTTTTTCCAAGTAACAAAAGAAATGTTCACTATGAAGTAAAAAGTGTAGAGTTCTTCCAACACAAATATTTAGGAAGCATACTTGAACTTATTTTGATTTACTTCATATGCCATTTGGGTGTTTGTATTAAAGTACCTTCCAAGAACATACAGAAAGTGTTTTGGTTTCCCTCAAAATAGAAAGCTCCTATCCTAGACTTTTCACTTCCACTTTCCAGAAAGTTAGGTGTTAAGAGCTTTAACAAACAGAAGTGAACAGAAAACATCATAAAACATTAAGACATATTGATATGTCAAAGTTTTGATACAAATAAAACATACTATGCTTACAGAACTGTAAGAACTCCTACTAAGCACAGGGATAAAAGCCTACTAGAAGATTAAAACGGGAACCTGACACAGCATTACTACTGCATTTTAAGAAAATAATTTCCAAAGTGTAACTAGTCAGGGAAACATAGCAGGTGTACACTTATCTGCATACAACCCCCTGAAGACCAATGACGCACCACAGATTTTGACATCAATCATAAAGGTACTTAAAAAACTGCACAACTGTTTTATGGCTCTGACCTCATATACATATTCAACTTCATTCAGTTTAAGGTATGAGGTTTTATTTTTTCACCCCAAAAGCAGCTTTGGCCTTTTGAGGATTAGGTTTTGTTGGCAGCCAAAGGTCTGGTGCCATAGAATTACCAAATAATTCAAGTAAGAAGGGACCTTAGGAGTTCACTCCTCCATGTTCCTACTTAAATAAGGATCAACAATAAATTTAAATAACAAAACAAAATACGCCTATGCAGATACAGAAGGCTTTATAGACCCCAGTACAACAGAATATCACATAATGAAGCCCAGTACCTGAAAGGGAAGGTATAGGGTGAGGCTGAGAAAATAATTAATTAAAACCATGCAGGCATATGCCACAAGCATGAATGTATAACTAACAGCACACAATAAAAATACTGTTCCTCAAGATATGAGGCAGAATGTTAAGAATGATAAACATGATTCTCATGACAGCTATTCATCTCATTTACGCATTAAAGTGTACTAAGTTAGCATTTACTTCAAAAAAATGAAGTCTTAAGTCTTAAAAGTCTTATCTATTAGTGATACTATTCAATAGAAAAGTGGGTTAAAGTTGATTTTTAGCTTTCTATTTAAGCATCTTCATTTGATGTTGCATTTTTGCTTTTAACATGGGTTCCTAAAGACAAGTTTTTTTCCTTCTCACTGAATTCAGTGTCTTCATCTTCTCTAACAGCTTTTGAACACACTGAACACATTAAAATATCTTAAAGTATGTTTAGAGGTCTCAAATTACACTGTTTTTGTTTCATTGTTGTTGTTTTGTTTTTTGTTGTTGTTGTTGTTTTGTTTTGTTTTGTTTTGTTTTTGCTCTCTGAAAGGTTGATTATATAAACATGGTATATAGAAAGAACAGAAATGTAAACTAGTTTTCTCACCTAGGGAGAGAGCACAGAAGTTATCTGCTCTATTTGGCAGAAAACAGGTGGCCAGACTTCATATACTCAGCTCCAAACTAACTGAAATATTGTTGTCTTTCACACTGAAGAATGTGAGAGTTACCAAATAAAGTGATACTGATTTGTAGAAAATGAGCCTTAACTCTCCTCCTTTCAGAACAACTTCATTTTTTCCTTCAAGTTTTCAGACAAACATCCACAAACTTCCCTAATACAATTTTCTCACAGCCTCCACAAATATTCCTTCTCACTCTACCTTCCATCTCCAAGTCTCTGCCTATCCCAGCCCCAAACCTCTATGTTATGACTCTATCTACCTTACATGGGGATCTACTGACAACATTCAAGTCAGTCCTGTACTTTTCCTTACACACTGCCTCAATGCAAAGAATGAAATGAACTAACACAAGCACTGTTCCAACAGGAGTCAGACTTTTTGCCGTGATCAAGAGTTTATCCTAGTTACAGGCCTTTAAAAAATACTACTACTGTTACTTCTACAAAAGAAATGAGCTTTGTCTAAAACAACAACAGCAAGAACAAGCTAGTTTTACTCAGGATTCATAAAGGCCAAATGATAGAGGAAACATGAAGGTCAGGGGTCAAATCCACTTTTCACCGGAACCAAGTCTCTATACATTTCTTGATTACCCGTGCACAAGATATGCAACTAATCTTGAAGAAACAAACAAACAAAACACAGAAAAACAAACAAACCCCAGAAAGCTATAAAACAAAGCCTTTAATAATCTTGCCACAATGCAGTTCTATCACCCACTCTTCTCTTGTAGCTCCAGCATTTGAGATTCTCTCCATCTCCCTTTTTGTCTCTCCTCATTATTCTGCTGCTATTGTCCACAACTTTGGGAACTTTCAACAATTCCCAGATGAACTAAGGCTATTTTAAATCCTATCTTCCATGTCTTCTTTTTTTTTTCAGTGTTCAAAAGAAATGGTTAGGCTGACAAAAAAGGATATCATTAAATTGTTAAAGAGCTGCTGACAGGTCTGTCATCCACTCAAAATGATCCAAAATCATTTTGCACTCTTTCTTAAATTAAATCCTAATTCCAGATTGTTAGGGCCCACTACTGATACAGGATTTCCAGTACACCTTTGATAAACTTAAATCCCAGCTGGGGGGCACAAATAAGCATATTGGGCATCTGTGGAAGAAGTCAAGGTTCCTGCTGTAGTAGCCTGCCAGGAAAGAGTCATCACATTAAGGAGTCTGCTAATACTATGGCCACAGAAGAAAACAAACCTCTAAGCTCCATGTTGGACAAGGGGGGATGCTGTTCCTGAAGGCAAAAGTGCCAGACCATCACAAACAGACTTGGACATTCTCTTTTACACTGCAATCTCCTCCATTTATTAGTTCTCCACTTGCAATTTAAGAACTTACTAAATGGCCAGGAAGATGGCTTCGTCCTTCATCCACCCACCCAGCCAGCCCCAAGCAAAAGTCTCGCTTTCTGCAATGCATAAACCATTAGCAAGATTCTGTGACTGCAGGTTTACATTTTCAGCGTGATGCTACAGCAGTGACAGAACGAAAAAATAAAAAGGCACATTAAAGCTATCATTACCCTTATCACATTTTCCGTCAGAGCTGTAAGGCAACTGCCTGCAGCTTTGGCATAGTGAGAGCTCCCCCTGCTGCCACATGAGCTCTACCACAAGTGTAACACCACAGATTTTGGCCAAACTTCTCATCGTGCAACCAGTCTTTCAAGAGCTAACGTCCAGCAAGACCTGGGAAAGATCTTGAACAGAGTACTGTGTAACTGTGATGGTTTTACTCGGGTGGGCAGCCGAGTTCCACCACAACCGCTCTCTCACTCCCCCTCCTCAAAGAGGAGTGAGGAGAAAATACGATGAAAGGGGCTCAAGGGTTGAGATAAGGACAGGGAGATCACGCAATAATTATCGTGACGGGCAAAACAGACTCAGCATAGAGAGAAAGTAAGATTTATTGCTTATACTAACAAGCTAGAGAAGTAAGAAACAAAGAAAAGAAACGAAAAGCACCTTCCCCCCCATCCACCCTCTTCCACCTCCTCCCCCCGAGCGGCGCAGGGGAACGGGGGAATGGGGGTTATGGTCAGTCTACAGCACTTCTTCTCTGCCACTCCTTCTCGGTCACTCTTGTCCCCTGTGCTGTGGGGTCCCACCCACGGGATGCAGTCCTTGCCAAACTGATCCAGCGTGGGCTGTCCACAGGCAGCAGCTCTCCAAGAACTGCTCCAGATATGGGTCTGTACCACGGGGTCCATCCCTCGGGAGCAAACTGCTCCAACCTGGGTCCCCCACGGGCAGCAGCTCCTGCCGGGTCACCTGCTCCTGCGTGGTCTCCTCTCCACGGCCTGCAGGTCCGGCCCGGAATCTGCTCCGGCAGGGGTCTTCCACAGGCCGCAGTCTCCTTCGGGGCACAGGCTCCACCGTGGTCTCCTCCATGGGCTGCAGCGTGGAACCCTGCTCCACCGTGGTACTCCATGGGCTGCAGGGGGACATCCTGCTTCACCATGGTCCTCACCACAGGCCGCAGGGGACTTCTGCTCCAGCGCCTGGAGCACCTCTCCCCCTCCTTCTTCACTGACCTTGGCGCCTGCAAGGCTGTTTCTTACTCCTCTCACCCTCCCAGCTGCTGCCTGGCGCAGCGATTTTTTTCCCTGTCTTAAATATGCTCTCACAGAGGCGCAAAACAACATTGCTTATTGGCTCAGCTCTGGTCAGCAGTGAGGCCCTTACCTAACATGGGGCAGCTTCTAGATCCTTCTCACAGGAGCCACCCCTATGGCCCCCCTCCTACCAAAACCTTGCCACGTAAACCCACTACAGTAACATACACATTATTCCTCACTTCTGCTCTGCTATTATCTAAACAAGTTCATTCCACCAAATGATACCATTTAAGTCACAGGAGAGAAAGGTATATTAGCACACAATGAACGCAGGATTACATTTCCACACTACAGGTACTTTGAAATTATTCTAATAATTTTACTATAGATTAGAAGTAGTTATAGTATACATGATATAAACTACTGTAGCTAATTAAAAAAAAAAAAAAAAAAAGAAAAAGAAAAAGAGAGAAAGAGAGAGAATATGAATAATGGTCTGGAATACACATTTAAGCTTTCAGGGCAGAAAGAAACCAAACTACTACACTTAAAAAAATTCTGCTTATGCTCACAGAAGGCAGACTTTTGTTGTTGTTGTTGTTACATATACCACACAGTCTATATTAAAAAGAAGAACAAAGAGTAAGAATGTAAGTTATATTTCTACCAGAAACTTCCTCTGGAAAAAAAAAGAAAAAATAAAAAAATTCTGACTATTCTTTAAGTGATATATGACAATGAGATATATGTTGGTTTTTTATTAGTATTATTTTTAGTATTAACTTCTCATATTTTCCTCAAGATCTTACTTAGAGGATAGGATTACAATCCACAAAAACGAATAAGAAACAAGAAGTTACAGAAGCATCTTGTTTCAAAAGGAAATAAATTAATTTTTTTAGGTGAATACTGATCTATCAAAGTTTGAGAAAGGTAAAGGTTCTCATTAAGTTGATGTTTTAGATATGTAATATAAAGTGGATGCATTTCTTCAGCTGGAAATCATCTTCTAATGTAGACAACAAATACGTGTTTACAGTTTTACAGTAAGTTTTTTCATATACATGCAAAGCCCAAACTTGTGACAAGGACTAAGCCCCACTGATTTTACTACCAATGATTCTTTGGGTCCATGCCTCAGTGGTTTAATAGCTTAAAATTTGTACTTAACAACAGATTAGTAACGAGATGGCAAGAGAAAACACCAACTTCCTCATGGGAAGATTAATAAGATGTCATAATATGATACAATCCCTTGAATAAAAGCAAATCTGCTCCAACTTAAGAAATACTATAACAATTACAATCCAAAAATATTGTGTTGAAAGTACAGAGTCTTTGATATTTGCAGCAGCTATATGTTTCTTAACAGTTCCTATGGCACTTAACACCAGACCTTTTCCTCTGATGTACCCCTTTCTCCAGAGAATCTCTAGAAAATGCCTGGCACCAAAGAGTATGTGTCTTCCTGAAAACCAGTATGAAAAAAGCTTCAAAGTCTTTTACAAACTTTAGAATAAACTGTAAAGGATATTTTCTTTCTTAAAATCGTTTTCTTAGCCCAGTGAAGCCCGCAAGTAAAAGAAAAGTTAAAGTTAAAAGCAGAATAACAATCGTGTAAACTTCATTTCTCAACTAGAAGAGCTTCTGAAACCATTAGAGAAGAATTCCTAGTCAGACAGATCATACATCCCAGTCCAACTCTCAGTTCTTTGCAAGACAAAGCAAAGAATGCTCAAGTTAGAAATGGTCTGGATGCACTTCATGCTAATGTATAAAATATCCTCTACATGTATTAGCTTAGGTATATTAATCAAGCAAGTAAAAGCATATACCCAATACTGTACTTCTACTTCCCCATCAAGCTATATTTGTCCCTATGGCTGACATTACTAGACAGAATAGCTGGATTTGGCATTGCCAACTCTCTAATTTTATCACAAACCTCATGATACTTGTTAGTTTTCTTTAAACCCCCTGTTTCTTAAGTCATATGATTATCTGGGTAACACAGTTTTTATTGGAAAAAAATCATACAGACCCCTCTACATGAAGGAAAGGTTTAAAAACAAGTTTTCAAGGCTCAAAAACCAGAAGGCGAATAAAAAGAATGCAAAACACATTCTTTTTACAAGTAGTTTTATGAGCAGCACGCCTGGTGAAGCCTGGTTTTCTATGGCTTTTTGTCTTGTGGGTTGATCCTCTTATGTTTAATAAGGTGTGAACTCAGATTAAGCTTTTCCCAAGGTTGTGCATTTCAAATAACTTTTTCCCCTACAGATCCCATAGAGTCTAAAAAGGGATTAGAGCTCTTTCTACAGTTTTTCCATCACAGAGTTCTACCAGGATCTGTCTCTTCTCAACAAGGAAGAGAAGAAGAAAAGACATTTTCTTTACATGACTCAAGTTGCTGGAATAATACTGAGAAAACACTCTTTTGAAAAGCAAAGCAATTAGGCAGTATAAACTCACAAAAGAAAAAAAAAAAAAAAAAAAAAAAAAAAAAAAAAAAAAAAA
>CM021774.1:5055449-5079358 GCA_011076525.1 Nettapus auritus
AAAAAAAAAAAAAAAAAAAAAAAAAAAAAAAAAAAAAAAAAAAAACTACCCACAGGATACCTGGGAACAAATAGTATTTTAGATACTGATAGTAAAATTCTAATAGCCCAAAGTACTTTATTACTAAAATTCATGTTTTCCTCATACAGGTGATATTTTACATCATAATTGACTCTCTTCTATTATCAGTGGATTGGCTGCAGGACAACAGAATAGATGCCAAAACAATAGGTGCAATTTCTAATGCAGTACAGCCTTTGTGCAAAGCAAATGAGCATTTAAAACAAGGAATATTTATCAGCGCTTGGTCAAGAAAGACAACACTAATACCATTACTTGTTAAGTATGTTACATTTGTTATAGAATCAGAGCCATTTGGGTTGGAAATGATCATCAAGTCCAACCATCAACCTGACCCTACTGAGTCCCATCACTAAACCATGTGCCTTGGTGATGCTATCCTCCTGTTGTTCAGATTTATCTTGTAAGATGACTGTGGTACGCATCACTTAAGTAGACACAGAAAAATTAGCATCACTATTCCCAGATTAAGAAACAACAGGGATGACTTAACGGCACGGCCTTCCTGACAATTTCCCTTCATCCTCTACCTTGCTGCATATTTTCCAGAAGGCTGTAGTAAATTGTCTGCACGGCTGCACGGCATTGTCTGCTCTCTTCCTTATCAGTGTTACTTGAAATGGACCACCAGATTCAGAAATTAAAGGAGAGAGTAGGTTAGGCAAAGAATGCAGAAACGCAGACAAACACAGGAAGAGTACGATCACCAAGTTTCCTTAGGGTAGCATACCAAAAATAATAGAAATAATGTCAGTTTTAGTGTAAACAGACTCATGCTTTGGAAGGAATACCCTGTTCCTCCTCAGCTATACAGCAAACCAGTAAAGAATATGGTGAGAGAGTGCTAACAAAAAGCTTTGCAGTTTTTCATGTCACTTGGCAATTGTATCACATGGTATTTACTAAGTAAAAGAGTTTGATTATTTTAAAATAAATATTTTTAAAATGAAATAAAGAAGTGGACCCTTATATAATACTGCAGAAAAGGAAAAAGGTTAAAGTTTTAAATATTAGCATGTCTGTGTACAATTCAATTTCATACTAAATAAGTAACTTTTTTCCTACATAGACACATAAAACCCTACATTTTACTCCTAAATTTAAGGAACTAGTAAGTCTGATGAAAATAGAAATTTCTTACTGTGATTCTCTTCATATCTAGCTGTCGGAGCTGCATCATATGATGGAGAACAGTGTGTTTGTACCATGTCTCCTGAGCTATTGGATTGCCATCAAGGGTGATATCTGACAAAGATGAGGAATCAGCAAGGCACAGAATATCCTCAAAACTGTAACCAAAAAAGTTTAAAGTTTTAATGCCATACAGTGTTAATAATGAAGAGATGGAATCTTTTATTTAAGGATAAAATACTAATGTTTACCTGTACACAAAAAAATCTACACATCATGTTGCATATGATACATCAAATTAAAAGTAACTTTAATTAGCAACAGGTGCTGCTGTTTTAATCTCTCCAGATACATATAAGAAGAGATTCAGAATAAGCACTTGTTAGCTAAAAGAATATAGGTTCTCCTAAAAATAATAAAATAGGATGCCTATCAACTCATATTCCAAAAATAATACACATATTAGTCACCAAAACCAGCATGAAGACTACAGAAAATGAAAGATGAAAAAAAAATAAATAAATAATGATTCTGGGTGTTTGTGGCATCATCAAATATTGGGAGAAAAACTATAAAACCATCATATCATCTTTAAAATAGATTGATTTTTCTGAGTTCAGTCTACAAATATGAGTGTGTTGTCTTTTTAAGACATTTGATTTGGTTTCCTGACAAAAATAACTGGCCTGTGCAAAATGTATTTAGAGACATCCAGCCTGTATCCTGTTCCTTTTACTGAAGATGAAAGGTGTAAAGAAGGCATCTGACCCAGATAAACACTGCTCTTAAACAACGGATAATTATTTAACTTGCTAAAGAAACTGAACAGTCATACAAGTATAAATCCCCAACACTTTTTAGCAAAATGATTACAGTGCACAAATAGCTGTGCACCCACCCTTACGCACTTTGACCCTCAACGATTGAGTCTGTGTTATGAAGTTCAGTAGGCTCAAACGGAAATACGAAGCAATTGGGCTCAGTACTTCTGAGTATGACATTTAAACAAATCTGAGAATGACAAATCAATGATGATCACCAAACACACACTAAGAAGATCATTTTACTAGATGAACAAATGTTTAAGTTCTAAAGAAATTGTTTCTGAAGTGGAAAATACAGAATTAGTGTCCAAGTATTTTTTTAAAAAGCTATCTTACTGATTGCATCAACTGATTATAGTTCTCACCATTCTTGGTAGCAGGAAAATTCCTCCACTAATACTTGGAAGTACACCAAACTTTAAGAATACCCGGAATTCAGGCTCAGAAATCATATGCAGTAAAAATGCTTATATAGAGACTGCTGATGAATAAAATGTCAACTGCCATTGGTATCACTCAACTTTCCAACAAACACCCATACAATAATTTGCCGAGGACTAATATTCAGCCACAAAGGGCTTTAGATTTACAAAAATACCAGATTTAAAATGGCATGTCCCTAAATGTTTCTAGGGTTACTGTATATATATATATATTTAATGTGGAAACTAAGTGGGAAAATAATAATTTAGAAAACTAAACCAAAAAAGCCACCCAACCACCAAATGCTAATCGGTCTCAAGCTGCTGAAATAAAGGCCTGGATGTTTTAAAGATCTGGACACCAACATAAGCTCGCAGGAGTAAATAAAACAACCCAGTAATTGTTTCAAAAACAAACAAAACCCCAAAGACAGTACAGCACACAAGTAACTTCTACATGATATATTCAATGGATGAAATAGAAAAATGGCAATGAAAACAAAAGTACTACTACCATTCTGTTTGGTGTGTTACAACAACACAAGGACTAATGGAAAATAAACTACGCACAGCTTCTGGTGAAGGCACTTATTGAATCTGAACAACTGGCTGTTTTGTACCTGGGGTTTACAAGAAAAGTCTGCTTATCATCTTCCATTTTTTAATTTTTGTGTGATCTTATTTCCTTTCCATAAAACAGCTCGTTTAACCACTTTTTTGGAGGTTCATGCTGACAAATTACTTAAAATACCTATTCAATACGCCCCAAAGCTAGATGATAATTTTCCCAAATGACACATCACATCAGTTAGTAAAGCAAACTCAGACATTTTAGGAGAAGAAAGAATAACTGAATTCCCATTGGAATTTATCTACCCAACTGTGGCAACCACCTCTCTTTCCCTTTCCTTCTTTCTTCCTAGAAGGATTTACCTCTGGTAAAATGGCAATTTCAGCAGCAGAAGATAAATGAGAATCTGGGCTACCTTAGCAAAGTGTTTTTTCAGTTTCACCAAACTGATCAGCTTGATCGTGCACACAAGATGTAAGAGTACTACAGCCAATTCTCCCCTCTGTCAGAGAGGACACATGCCCATTCTCCCAGCCCCATAGTAAACGTGGCTTGGACTAAGCAGCACGGCATTCTGCTGTATGCTGGTGTGTGCTCAACCTCCCCTGGTGTGTGTGTGTTCAGGTCTACACATTTAGTAGGCATGAACAGTACGGAAACACTGGCCTTCTGGTAGATCCTGCTTACTGAGGAAGACAGACGCTCTTTCTCTGTACGTTTACATCAACCACGTTCTGCAAAGTGGAAAAGCTCTGGAGAAGGAAGGCAACGCACTCACTGCAGTCTGGCAAACTCTCAGAGGAAACTGCGTGTTCAAAAACCATTCAGTCAAAGAGAAACTGGGCTGTCCCCTGTTTCTAATCACTAAGCTACTGATGAAAACAGACATCACCATGGTTAACCTTTCCTTCCTGTATTGCTTTCATTCACATGTATAACAATGTATTTAGAAATTTTCATTCCACTGAGGAAAATAATTTTTTCTTGTTTTGATTAGGCTAAGAACATTCCTTCTCCCAGGTTTCCAATTCAGTAACCGATTGAAGAAAAACAATTACATGTCCTTTGAGCTGGTACCTAACTTCTTCCATATGGCTAGACAACGCACTTTACTAAATGAAAAAGCCAACAGAACCCTGACCTGGAGAGCTGTGTGACTGAAAACATATTTTGTTTCTAAGATTTCAAAAAATGGTCTTTCCTAGCTTCACATTAAGAAATGTGAGCAGTAACAACTCTTTCTGAATCTCAGTGGCACACCTTCCCTGAAGCAAACAGCTTCTGTATTCTCTTCCCAGTACCACAGGAGAAATTCAAAGGGTTTTCTCTCTTCTTTATAACTAGTTTGAAAGATATATATTATCATCAGACAAAGCATGAAAGCCTTGAATTTTAACAACTAAATTCTTCTGTGATGAAGACAGAAATGGGACAGCTTTTGTTTCAGATCTGATTCAACTTCTGCAGCATTTTGTCTGGAGAAAAGTCAGTCTTACAAGGGGCGGCTGAGGGAGCTGGGGCTGTTCAGCCTGGAGAAGAGGAGGCTCAGGGGTGACCTTATCGCGCTCTACAGGTACCCGAAAGGAGGCTGTAGCGAGGTGGGGTTGGTCTGTTCTCCCACGTGCCTGGTGACAGAACGAGGGGGAATGGGCTAAAGTTGCGCCAGGGGAGGTTTAGATTGGATATTAGGAAAAACTTATTTACGGAAAGGGTTGTTAGGCACTGGAATGGGCTGCCCAGGGAAGTGGTGGAGTCCCCATCCCTGGAGGTCTTTAAAAGATGTTTAGATGTAGAGCTTAGGGATATGGTTTAGGGGAAGACTTGTTAGTGTTAAGTCAGAGGCTGGACTCTGTGATCTTGGAGGTCATCCTAGATGATTCTGATTACTTTAGTAACACATCCATTCTTAACTAATGGCTCAGCAGCATTCGGAGGCCTCCTCTGAAGCAGGATGGGGAAAAAATGGACAAAACCCATAACAAATTCATGTCTTAAGTACTGAAAATTTTAAGAAGGCATTTCTGAATCTTTTATTGCAATTTTAATTCATGTCAGTATGTACTGATGTAAAATGCAGGAACTCTTGATAACAAAAACAGGAAGCAGTAAACCTTTATATGAAAGCATTACCTCAAAGATGCTACTTTTAATATTTTAAAGAACCGGTAATATAAACATATCCAGGTTTTGGCAATGTACTTTGTAACGTTTCCATTTGCAGATTTTCTCTACATACCAATGTACAAATCAGAATATCTGTGTAACTATTTGATTGTCTAAAATAAAGTCAGTTGTATTACGAAAATAATTTTTTAATTACCATATGGCCCATGGTAAATGCAGGTGACTGAGTCAAAAAAAATACCCTAAACCATTTTAAAAGTGTTTTAGTAAGGGCCAGACGTAGCAAAGGCATTCACTAGTATTATGGTTGCATGTAACATCTACAGTCAGTTCAAAGGGTGTATCAAGCCAAGTATCAGACACAGATGGGTCAAGAATGTACTTCCATGTTTAAACATTCACCTGTTAGGAGACATATCTACTACAGAACTAAAACTGAGGGAGCACTGAGATTTTTCGAGTTTTGCAACTGCTGAATTTGATGGAATGTCATTTCTACAAAAACAAAAGCCAAATATAGCATTTTCTTAATTATTATTTTTGTTGTTAGTAATGACTGGTAAATAACATGTTAAACTGATCCATTCACCTAGCTACTTACGCATGTATATAGATTTTATAACAACACCTTCATTGGACATTAAGATTTTTATACCTATTCTAACTACAAATTAAAACCAAATTAGATATTTGCACAAATGTTTGAGTTCTGTATTTCTACCTTACCTGAAAGCTTACCAAATCAACAGTTTAGTCGAAGCCCCAATGAATAAATGATAGGGTACTAGCAAGTAAGTTACTGATTACATGAATTTTAAGAAATCTACTTTAAAAATGAACAAAAAGAGTAAAACATTTTTCCTTCCTTGAATACTGCAAAAATTTTCAATGTGAGAAAACTACACAAATTAAACCAAGTATATGAAAACACTGCAGTGATGCTCCCAGATGGCAAGGGAGCCAGCTACTGCAGTCCCCTCGTTGCTCTTGCCAGGCTAAGACATATTTATTTATTTTTTTTTAGAAAAACAACAGAAACAAAAGGCATGCTCCAAGTCTGGAAATTATATAAGTAAAGCAAAATACCAATGCCTTCTCTTTATTATGAGAATTTCAAACATGAAATAAAAAGAGTAGCAGATGAATTAAGGGAAGAGTATATTAACCATTTCTGCAGTTCATCTCCAGTTTTTCTGAATGCTTAATACCCATGAGTATTCAGGGAGATCCACTGCATTGGTACTTTAAGAGTTTAAGGAACAAAGACAAGTAGGTTGGAACTGTCTGCAAAATACATAATGCAGGTCAGCTTAAAATATTCAAGTAGCTATTACAATCAAAGCTCACATTTAGTCTAACATTTTAGAGAGAAAATAGGTACCACAAGAACGTTATTTTCAGTAATTAGAATGCCAGGCCTTTCCTGATCTCAGATTAAATTGTTTGATTCTAAGCAACAAAGAGGGCTGGGGATGATTAAGGAATAAATGTAAACACATGATAAACTGAAGATGATGTAGGCACATTTGTTTTTATTATTTTAATATTGGCACCAGCATAAATGCTGACTTCAAAAAAACATACAAATATTAAAATATACATTGCAGACTAACTTTCTTATTTATACCAAAATGCATTTAGTTACTTGAAATAACAGAAACCCTGTGTTGAAAGTTGAGCTGTTCTGTTTCTGCCTTATGGTAAACAGGCAGGAATATACCTTTCCCACTTGATTAATATATGTACAAGTAAAATACAGGCATGATATAATCTTATAATCACAAGCAGAATCTGACCCAGCAGTTAGTGTAACTCTAAAAATACAGAGATTTTATGTTAAATATAATATGCCTTCTGCGATACCTTGCCTTCTGCTTTATCAGAAATTTAGTTGAACAGTAAAACAACATACTAAAAAAGCTATTTTTAATTTTCAGCATCATCAGAAAGAATACAATCACTTTAAAATTAGAAATGCAAGTTTTGTGGTAGAATCCCCATAGCACAACATTTAAATGTAAAGGGTTAAAATAATTTATGCTTAAAGTAGAAAATACATAATGGCTTTATTAGGCTATCTGATATGTTTAAAAAACAGCATCTACATTCATAGCGTTTAAATTTTAATGAAATACAGCTATAAGAGGATACTTCAATTTACTGATAGGAAACAAACTGCTCTTCCCCTTACCTAGATATATTGTTGAAGCTGAGGAACAGACGCTGGAGATGGGGCAAAGTATCCACATCTTTCTAGAAGGAAAGACAGAGGCATAAATTCAGCAGCTGAAGGATAACATCTTTTGAACCTTTCTACTTTGCCTGATGAAATACTCTCATTTCTATACACTATAACCTTGCTGCAACATTGATTTCTGTTGAACATGCAGATCCATTTCTCCCTAATGCAGACTGCAAGGGAGTGTTTCAGTGCAGATATATACCCTGCAGAACAAGCTGCATCACTTGCAAAGCAAATGATGTTAAAGGAAGGAGGATGAGGCTGCTGCTGGTTTCTGAACAGGCTTTTGGGAAAGAAGCCAAGGTGCTGTCTCAGCATTTAACTGCAGGATAAATACACTTTAAAAAAAAAAAAAAAAAGTGGCCATGTTGTAGTAAGGGTTTTGAAGTGCAATACTGCAGTGCAATCAGCACCACCTAACAACAGCGGCTGCTCTGGCAGAGAATGATCTGAAGGGCTCTGTCACATTTGCAATCGAATTTTATAAAAAGGAACAAGTTTACAGAATGAGAAACTGAATTTAACGTACAACAGAACTTAGTAGAAAACCTTAAAATACCTCAAGATATTAGTAAGATGAAACTTAAAGAAATATCACTATTCATTTTTGAAATAAAAATCCCTAAGAGCCAGACAGCACAGTTTGTAGTGATCCATGTAAATTCAAACTGTGCACTGAACCCTTCAGTTTTAACTGTGCATCTCCTTACCCTACTAAGGAGTATGCTCCAGCTCGCAACAGTGGACATAAAACCATTGGGGCAAAAGGGAGTGGCATAGGGCTCACTCACTACCTTGATTTTAGCCACAAATAAAATCTACAGCCCCCCCTTCAACTTGTGACATGGCTACATAGCATTCCATCCAATTAGAAAGAAAACAAAACAAAAGCGAAACAGAAACAACAACCCACAAACCAGAACACACAATCGAAACACTATTCCATTACAATTTATCCTGGGTAACAAACAATTTCACATCATACACAAAAGAAGGTACATTCCTGAGCAGAACATCTTCTGAAACACTGTCTCCAGCCAGGAAAGAATAAACCACTGAGATATAAGAACAGCGTCCGAGCCTGTAACTCACTAATATCTCTGTCATGGAGAGCTAACTCTCTATTTGTGAGAGAGGAGGTAAGGAGAAAGCATGAGCTACACCTGAGAGAGGGTGAGAAGGCAGCAGCCACAAGCAAGGAAGAAAATCTCAGTAATGTAAATAGCATGGGAGGAAGGTACAGTGGGTGAGTTAGAAATTAGCAAAAAAAATCTTGTTTTAGAAGTGTAAAAAAAAATAATAATATATGGCAAGTAGCAAGAATTTGAGAAAGTGATAGCTCAGCAGCAATAGAAGACCAAGTACTTAAACAATTACAAGGGACTGAAAAAAATGCACTTATTTAAATAACGTAGTAAGTCTACTTAAAAAGTGCTTGTTGAAATGATCTAATTGCCATACCTGAACTATACCTCATAAAATGCTGAATAAAAAACTTTATCCTTTAAAGCATAAAGGATTTTATAATGCTAACTTGGAGCTTTACTTGGGAAACTTTACTTCAGTATTTTCTCTGCTTTTGACCCAGAAATATACATAAACAGATGAAGTTTAAGATGGTCTGACTTTTTAGCTGAGCTACAGAAATTAGGAAAAGAGGGTATGTTTCTGGGGGCAAACTTGTATGAAAGAGTCACTAAACGTTTATGTTAGAACCACAAAGCACCAGAACCTTTTGCCCTGGGGAACTATCATGAGCTACCAAGACTTCTACCAATACCAGCCATCAAATTTACACAAGATAACACAAGAACAACATATTTTCACCTTCATGTTGAAAAATTGAGTGATGAGGAAAATATAACGATCTAAAGAGTATGGGAAAATGCAAGATCTGACAACTCTGAAATGCTGATATGTTTTCAACAAGTTCCAGTAATTGTGCTCTCCTGGAAGGAATGAAAGAAGGGAGGAAAGAAGATGAGAGGTTTTGTTCCTTACTATAGCAGAGACTTGATTATGACGAAGGTTGAGCTCTGTGAGAGAATCCAGTCCATTAAGATTTTCTACAATGGATAGTAGGTTTCTGGCAAGGTTTAAGACTCTCAGTTCACTCAAATGGTTGATGTTTTCTATTTTAGTAATCTGTGAAAGAAGGATAATTATAAACATGCATACTGTGTTGTATATAGATATAAAATGGAGATATGTAGCACGTACATTTTTTAAACATATACAGACAAAACCAAGCAACTCAATATGCTTATGTATTTTTCTAAACCTTGATAATTATGTCATAAGTTGCTGAAAACAAGCTACAGTCTGCTGGAGATTGAGTACTAGTATTCACAACAGTAACATCTTTCTAACCATACAGCACTGCTGGACTCAGCAAAACATATTCAAAAAAGATTAGACAAGAAAGCAGCAGCATCCTTCTTTTAGATACATGGCAGGTTTGTCTGACAGACCCCAACAGTTTTTGCCAACTCATGGCTTCAAACAAAGTGACTAAACTACAAAGAACAGGCAGCTGGCTCTACATTTGTTTTTATTCTTAACAGCTTATTTTAAAAATACAGGTGCCATCGAAGAAGAGGAAAAACACATCAAATAACAGTGGCTACTACCCCTTACTTTTAATTTGGGCTTCTGGAGATGCAAGTATGTTTTACAAAGGCATTAATTATTGCTCTGTCTATACAAGCTGATGGTTTTTTTTTGTTTGTTTGTTTGTTTGTTTTTCCTGCTGCTTGTATTTCAGAATAATCAACTCAGTTATCTCCATCCAGATATTTCTCTCTCAGAGTCATCTGGGATCTGTTGTCCTGAAACTATCCATTCATTTATGCAGGACTTGCATACAGTAATGTATCATGGAGATGATAAACCATTGCCACTGCACAGGAGGATCCTTATATCATCTTATTGTAACCTGCATCATAAGGCAGGAGGAAGGCAGCAGGTTTCCCGTGGAAAAGACTCTGGCCTTCCACAATGTGTGGCAGTGCATCTAAGGGCAGAGTACATCAGGCTACCAGCAGTGGTGAATTTCCTTTTAATTAGAACGATCAGCTGCTCTATCTGCAGGACCACCATAAGCTCCCTTCAGCAACACCCTGTACTCAGGCAATCTATTTCTCTGCAAAGCTGCCAACAGCTATTAGATGCAGGCAAGCAAGAGAGAGCCTGGTGGCATACACCTTCCCGGTGATAATGGGCCTTCTGATGATACCCACCGCCACAGCGCTGCCATGCCAGTTTCCTGAAAACGTGTAGCAGCTCCTGGAATGGGAGAACAACTAACGCAACTGCTATCTAACAGCTTCAGAACACAATGTTGCTGACAATATTCATACATAGGTGCGTGCATATATATATACACACAAACATAGACATGTATATGACTTGAATATGCTGCTATACAAAGTATTACCACAATTTTTCCCATAACAAGTATGTAAAAGTAGATAGGAAAAACAAATAACAGTAAATCACTTTCTGATTGAACTATTAGGCATTATTTATGTATATTATATGCAGAAAATAAAAACGAGCAGAATACAAAAATATTAAACCTAAAGGAACAAAAGACACTATTGTCTAGAACAATATCTTTAGTATGAAAGACTTGTAAAAGCAAAGCCAAGAGCAGATGGTTAGCATGAAGAGCAGAGACTTCTGCAAATGTCTGTTTAGCTGGAATTGCAGCATGTCACTATGCAGAATATTAATCTGGCATTTTGCTGCTATTACAAAGAATTATTTCATGAACAATTTATTCATACAATGTTAATCACTTTGTTCAGTTTTAAGACTAACTTTATTGGCCTCTACTGGGTTTTCTCTATGTTTAATCATGCACGTATGCATGAAAATACACCCGGTGTCATTACACTGTACGTATTAGGTAGCAAGCATTATCACCTCCTTTTAGAGGTGATTATTATTATTATTATTAATATTAATTTACCAAAAAGGATTTTTTAGATATTTTAAATAGTTTTTTATTAAGTATAACTATTATTAGCCATTTTAGTTGCCTTTTCAAATATGTAAACTTCAAAGACTTGTAAACATTGAAAAAAAAAAAAACTATTCTATTTTCTTGTTTGCTTTTATGCTTGAATACAAGCTATTCCATAGCTTGAAGCTATGAAATGCATTCATTTCAGAAAAGACTGTTATGCAGCACATAATCACTCATCAATAACTGCACAAGTTTCATCTTTTAAAGTGTATTTTAGGCGATTATTCATAGCAAGCCCATTTCTGGGGGAAAAAAAAAAATCAAGTTGCCTTTCTCCCCCCTCGTCTTTTTCCGTAACTTATATCCTTGAACTTTTGGCAATGAAAATAATTTAAAAAGAAAAAGAAATTAATGCTTTTTGTTGATTTTTTTTTTTTAAGTAACAAAGAACAAATCTCATTCTAAATACAGTTAGTCAAGTTCTGACTTCATTAGAACTTAGAAAATTTTAATCAAAGTAATTTAATGGGAGACAGCGTAAAGTAACCTAAAATAAAGGTTATAAAAGCATTAATATGGAACACATACCACTCGTACTATTCACCTTGACAGAAACGTTCACCAACCACCAGTGTTCTTTCCAAAGACTATTCATAGTGCTTGGAAACATGGTATTTAGAAATTAAATGTTTATACAGAAATTACATAGAAGTAGTAGTGTCTTAAGCATACCATGCATACAACTGTGTGCAGGCTCTCTGAATCGCACACATATACACGATCATCATGAATACTATGGAGTTCATATTAGTGTGTTGACAATCAAAGAAATGGAGTATCTGTACAGAAATTTAAGAAGCCATTAAGATACTGCATCTTAGAAGTTTTTACCAGGCATTAAAAAACTAATTGCCTAACTAAATCGTGTAAGAAAGCTGGCAAAGAACAATAACATGATAGAGGAATTGACATTTTGTCCTTTTTGTAAGGTGTAGAGACAGTGAAGAACCAATGCCTTTAGAGACTTGATTTGAGAAATAAGTCGCACAAGGTAAAGCATTAAGCTTTGTGGAATGCTTCATCTCAGTGTTTTAAAGCACATCCAGTTCTCATTGAATTTCTCACTTGGCAGCAGCACAGCTTCAAAGTTCAGACCAAACCTATTAGCCAAAATATCCTGCACACAAATAAATCAAAGTATTTTCCAAGATGTTTTCCTCTTTCTGCTTCTCCTCACCTCTAATCTCTTGAAGACACTGCAGTCTTAGAAGTTTTACAGTCTGCATTCCATCTATGGGATTGACTTAATATCCAAAAAGAGGGAGAAGTGAACTAAGAACAAACCAAAAATCTGGCTTCCCTCTTAACTGTTCCTACTCCATAAATATAAACAAGAAAACTTGTCTAGATAGACTCTAACACACCCTGAAGAGCCTCTCTCTCTCTCCCATTGTTTATAGAAAACAGCTGCTGCTATTATAATCACTACGTTAATTTACATCTCAAATATACGGTATGCAAGCAACATTCAGCTAATACTCTAATGTGATGAAGACTGCTCAGCAGATATTATCCCCTTAACAGAACTGTCTTTAGTTCAAAAGAAAAATGATGTGTCCCCATCTTCTGTTAACTAACACATAGCAACCTCAAAAGGCAAAAAGTCAAGGCAAAGCTACTATACACATTAATACAGAGATAAAAGCAATGTAAAATAGACCACTATTCTAGTACCTATGTAAATATGACCCTCAGAGGATGATGGTGTAAAAATAAAAGACAAAACAAACTTGAAGAAAACTCAACCATGTTACTCCTCAAAAAATAAATCACTAATACTTGTTCTAAAAAAGTGATTCCTGAACCTTTACTCTCCAGAAGAAACAAAACAGAAGAATAGAAGCAATCAGAGCATGCTGCACAGGAAATGCTCTGAAGGCCAACAGATTTGCTTTCAACGTGTGGGATTTATGAACATCAAAACCACAAAAACACTTATATCCTAACCCCAAACACTGAACGCCTTTCAATGAGGACAGTAATGGGATGTTGATTCAATGCACTCCAGCTTAGTTCCACAGCAGTTTTCATTCATACAACAGAGAGGCTTTTTGTGGCTTTACAGGGGATATTTTTACAATACGTAATTATTTGTAACTTTACTAGCATCCTTAAGAGTTCCTCTTCTTTATTTTCTTTTTTTTTTCCTTCTTCCAATTCCCCTATCACTACAAAGGGAAAACAGTAAACAAAGATAGTGAGTTCAGTCTGAAGCAACACTAGCCACAGAATCAGAGAAATCAGCTGAGGTCAGAGGTGACCTCCGGTGCCATCCTGCCCTACGCAAGGACCACAGCAGGATGTGCAGGACCACATCCCATCAGGTTTAGGCTGCCTTCACAGATGGAGATTCCACAAACTGTCTGGGCAACCTCCTCCTGTGGTTGGCCCTGACAGAAATATTTTTTCTTAAAGTTTGAGCAAATTTCCTGTCCTTCAGTTTGTGACCAATAACTCGTCCTTTTGCTGGACACCCCCGAGATAAGGCTGACTCCACCTTGTCCACCCGCTCCCATCAGGTATTTATACACATGGCCACAGAACTCCCTGAGCCTCCTCTTCTCCAGGCGCAGCAATCTCAGCTCAGCCTCTCCTCAGATGCTCCAGGCCCCTCAATATATTTGCAACTCCTTGCTAGAACCACTCCATCAAGTGCACGTCTGTCATGCACTGGGGAGCCCAGCATCTCGGAGGTGCCTCACCAGCGCCGTGCAGAAAGGAAGGATCGGGATCCCCTCCCTCAGCCCGCTGCCAATACTCTTCCGAACAAGGCCCGCGCTGGTGGTCCCCTGGCTTCCCTACTACAGAGCTGCTTTTCAGCTTGTGATCATGCTGATCAGGCATGATCTCCCCTAGGTGAATCCATGCTGACTACTTCTGGTCTCTTTCTTTCCCTTATGTAGTGGGTTTATGTGGCAAGGTTTTGGTAGCAGGGGGCCATAGGGGTGGCTTCTGTGAGAAGAGTCTAGAAGCTGCCCCATGTTTGGTAAGGGCCCCCTACTGACCAGAGCTGAGCTAATAAGCAATGTTGTTTTGCACCTCTGTGAGAGCAAATTCAAGACAGGGAAGAAGAAAAAACACTGCGCCACTCAGCAGCTGGGAGAGTGAGAGGAGGGAGGAACAGCCTCACAGGCGCCAAGGTCAGCAAAGAAGGAGGGGGAGAGGTGCTCCAGGTGCCAGAGCAGAAGTCCCCTATGGTGAGGCCCATGGTGAAACAGGCTGTCCCCCTGCAGCCCATGGAGTACCACGGTGGAGCAGGTGGAGCTGCACTGACAGAGGCTGCGGCCTGTGGAAGACCCCTGCCAGAGCAGATTCCAGGCCGGACCTGTAGGCCGTGGAGAGGAGACCACGCAGAAGCAGGTGACCCGGCAGGAGCTGCTGCCCGTGGGGGACCCAGGTTGGAGCAGTTTGCTCCTGAGGGATGGACCCTGTGGTACGGACCCCATTCCCCCGTTCCTCTGCACCACACGGGGGGGAGGAGGTGGAAGAGGGTGGTTGGGGGGGGAAGGTGCTTTTGGTTTCTTTCCTTTGTTTCTCACTTCTCTAGCTTGTTAGTAATAGGTAATAAATCTTACTATCTCCCCATGCTGAGTCTGTTCTGCCTGTCACAATAATTACTGTGCAATCTCCCTGTCTTTATCTCAACCCTTGAGCCCTTTACATCGTATTTTCTCCCCGTTCCTCTTTGAAGAGGGTTGTGGCGGAGCTCAGCCGTCCACTCAAGTAAAACCACCACACCTTAGCACATTTTGGAAAGGGTTTCCAGAACTACTTTTTCCACCCCTTTCTTAGGAATAGAGATGAGGCTGACTTGTTTCATAGCGTATAACATATCCCATTTGTATTTAATCTGATTTTAGGCCAATTACAATCTACACAACAGTTTTCTCGTTGTATAGACAACATTCAGGAATAAAAACACATCCAAATTTTAGTTTATTGATAGCTTTCTTAAAACAAAGAAACTATTATTTCTTCCTGGAGAGTTCAGCAAAATCCCCTCCACACATTAACTGCAATGACAGTTCTTACAACACAACTGGCTTTGCATTTATTTAAAATTGTGGTTTTGTATTTCTGAAGAAATCAAAAATAAATGCAAAAACAACTATGCAAGGCTGAGCAGTGCCTTCTGCAGCATGAATTTTACATTGTGGCCCAATGGCATCATGTAAAATCCTAAAAATATTCCCAGCCATAAGCTACAGATGTATCACAAAGATAACTTACCTTTTCTAGAAAATAACCTTTAAGTCTTGTGCTCGATTGAGAATGTTTCCCATGCACACAACATTAAATAATTTCTCACATTTGTAAGAAACAGTTTGAATGTAAAATGAAGGCAGAAGTACCATAAAAATAACCGCAAGCATAAGAAATAATGTTGCTGTCTTTTCAGTCATGCTCTCAGTAATTCATAGTGTGTTTCACAGTTACAGAAAGTGCTAGAGTAACAGAAACTGCGGCCCAGAGGAAATCCCATATTCACACAGCACATACACATATTCATACTACACCAGACACTTCTTCATGCCAAAAAATAATTTTACTTTTCCATGGTTATGAGAAAAGAAGACAAGTGATACACACTGCAGAAGCATCATTAGACCTACTTGGAATTAAGATCATTCCGATAAGGGAAAACTGCTGCCCATAACTGGCTCCAAATTGTATAGCTGACTAGAGTTACATTTTTCTTTCTCTGGGAACTGGGTACAGTGTAATGCCAAAAGCATTTAAGGAAACAGATTTATGAACAGCTTGTTAATATAACATAAATTGCATTTTCTATTATATCTCATTTTGACAGACAAGTGTGATACTCTGTTTCCACACTGTTGATTCTCATTACTCTCTCCTGAATTAACGAAAAAAATTGTGTACATTGGCAAGAGGACATTATATCAACAGAACACTGATCAGAACCTACCATGTTAACTATGTGTCAACACTTCATTTTTAATTCCACTGATCTGTTGTCTAAATGCAACATTCTGGAATACATCTTCTGATGTTCCCAAATACAGTTCTGCAGCTGAAGCAGGTTCGAGAAATTTGGTATATAGAAATACAATGTAAGACAAAAGGCTGCCCTAATACAAGGTCCTACAAATCTTAATAAATGACAGAGACCCTCTCTTTGTTATTAAATAAACAAACAAAAAATAAAACCAGACTTAAAAACAAGGCACTAGTATAGTTGAACGTTACGTCACAAACTCATTTTTCTTCATCACGCCTTCAAAATTAGTATGTATGGCAGACTACTGTTTTACATTACAAAATGTTCAACTAGTAGAAAAATAGCGTTAATAGAGTGTTACTATCAAAACTTGCATAACTAAACTGGAAAGGAACAGAAAGGTAACTAATTAATGGAAGAGAAGTTCCAAGGCTTCATTTAAAGACAATGCAACAATCAATGGGAACTTAAATTCTTCTCTGACTTCTGTTTTACTTTAACTGCAACATAACTATTTATGCTAGGTGATTACTCTGTAGGTGTGAGTGACTGCTGCTTACACAGCATTTAAGAGAATGTAATTTTCCAGAAGTACAATGTGGAAAGTACACGAGTTGATATCAAAAATCAAAGTAACATCACACCACCTTTTAGTAATTTACTGGTTTCTGTGACCTCAAGAGCTGAAAAATTTGCTATTGGTTCCCTTTCAAAAAGCAATAGTTCGAAAAGGACACTGGAAATGCATTGTCTACACAATTAACTTAAATAATCAACTTATTGCACTATACCTGATTTCCATGAAGGTCTAAAACATCAAGATTTTTCAGGTTCTCCAGATTTGAGATCTTCTTTATTCTGAAACATTTAAATGATGCCAAATTATTTCATTATTTCTTACATTAGATTAAATGTATCTTTCATTGTCCACCTAACAAAAACCTAGCCCGCCAATAGGAACTGAAGAACAACAGCGCTTTGACCCACTCAAAATGAGTAAATGAAGGAATATGCCTTAGACTATAATGTTGTTTTCTGACTGTCAATAATGTAGTAGTGGCAATATGCCCTTTACTCCTCTAGGAAAATGAAAGGAGAAGGAAGATTTGCACCACTAGAAAACAAAGTCAACATACAACCTATGCAAATATCTAAGCAAGAAACAGCATTATTGACAAAAATGTATTCCCAAACCTGTTTAGTGACAAAGGTTTTGAGAGTTTGTTAGAAGAACTGAGAATAAAAATCTGAAAGCCACTGGTCCTTTCTAGACATTGTAGATTTCAAAATTTGGTGTAATTTCTTCTCCACCTTGACCATCTTAACACTGTTCTGTCCTGTCCTGTTTTCTCAGACTACAAACCTAGGTTATGTCAGCAGCACCATCT
This sequence comes from Nettapus auritus, assembly GCA_011076525.1. Taxonomy (NCBI): domain Eukaryota; kingdom Metazoa; phylum Chordata; class Aves; order Anseriformes; family Anatidae; genus Nettapus; species Nettapus auritus. Next base: position 5,073,226 of record CM021774.1, read on the forward strand.
ACTGGCTGGTTACATTAAATATCACATACATCATGCATTTGCTTCAAGATTTAAAGATCATATACAGATCAAGCTGAAAATAAAGTCTTTGCTAGCAGCTATGCCTGACTTGAAATAATTTACACACCTCCTCACAACTATCTCCAAACATTACCGCTATGTAAGAAAACAGTACGCTACATTGTAGATGCAATTTGAAAAACTAGTCCTTAAAGCAACTTGGAATTATCACCCCACACCCCAACAGTTTGCTGTACACAGATTATCTACAGATGAGATTTCTAATAGGTGAACATACTGCAAATATAAGTAAAATACTGCACTACTACTGGTTACCCAAGTTCTGCAATTAGTGTTTTATTGGTAAGAGGGGAAAAAAAAAATCCTCAAAAACTATGTCCATTTTAAATTTTTACTCCCCTCACTCTCAGACTGCAAGTTTAGACTTGCCAATATGCATCAAGTAGTGCAGTAACTGTGCACAGTCATTCCTCAAACACCATAGATAGTTGCCAGCAACGTAGAAACCCCAAGCTGGGGAATACTCAGCATCAGCTAAAACACTCAAGAAGAAAGAGTTGAACTCCATATCACAGAAAAAAAATCTGTCACAAGGACAGCAAGCCAACAGAGCCAACATCACAAACTGAAGACCCTGCAACAGCTGCAGTGATAGATGACAGATACTGCACCGTAAAGAAACAGGATGCTTAAAATGAGTTTTGTTATTTTTACCTGTTCTTCCCCAACAAAAGGACTCTTAGGGATCTCAGAGTTGAAAGACCACTTATTTCCTCTATCTGGTTATCATATAAATCTAAGAAAACAAGATGGTGTAGATTTGAGATATTTTGGATCCGGGTGATGAAGTTATGTTGAAAATTCAAGAGGCGAAGATGATCTTCCCCATCGATAATTGGGCACACTGTCAGCTTTTGCCTGGAACAAAGAACAAAACCCTATGTAAGTAACAAATCTGCAGTCCACCTTCTACTCCCCCATGCCAACTGAACTGAGGAAAGTATATTAACTTAAGGTAGCATTAAGGCATTTAGTTTTGCTAGTTAAACAAGCGTGGGATAAGGAATTAACTGCTTACTGTAGAAAAAAATTAGTAGGAAAATATAGCAGAAGAGCTTTCAAAAATTTCTTGAAGCCTGTCTTCCTATAGATTTGCTTCTTATATAGCAATTACATCAAGATTTCATGTTGGACCACACTAAAATTTGAACAGATTCAGCATACCTGTGCTTTCATCAGATGCCACATAAGCAACCCAGTTAGATCAGAATTCAAAGTGTATCACGTCTATCCACTTTTTCTTTCACTTACAGAACTTGACATTTGACATATAAATACATGAAACAGTAAGTGTTAATGTGAAAAGTAAAAGAGGAAACTTCTAAACTACCTCCTTAGCTTAAAATGAAAACGTTTACTGCTTTAGGCAACTGTTGTTTGGATGTATTCACCACTGAATTTTTACTACAAGGAGACTCATACAGAATTGCCCAATGGGATGTGGTCCCTCTCTCAAAAATAGAACAAAATGAAAACCAACCAACCAGACATTAGCAGAACACTCATCACTTGAGACCAACACACAAGAGCAGCAAGCTGCAGTGCACACGCTCCGGAACCTTCTCACCTTTCCAGGGTCAGTCTATCAGAGTTCAGTATTTTTTCCTCAGCGGTACGTTGCAATATAGGAAATGTTATTGATGAACTGCTCCCAGAATTTGTGTTATCTGTCAGAAAATCATTAAGAGAACACAATAACTACTTCTCTGCCAAATCATTTCATTAACTACAGAAAATAAAAGCAGAATTGTATTTATTAAAAAAGAATTATGCAATACATCAAAGTGCATTTTGCTTGCGTTCACAACTCTGGATATCAGTTGCCTTTCCTATCATTTTTAGCTTACAAGTACATCCCTCTACATCCTCTTGCAAACCTATGTCCATTTGGCTTGTTTGTGACAGATTTTTTCCTGAAAATAATTTGTTGTGAACAGATAGTAGATAGGCAAAAGAAAGCCATCTTACAGGTCATCACTTTTCAGTTAGATACACAGTTTAAATAATAATACTAAAAATAAGTAAAAGACTAGTGAGAACGACGCACTGTTACCTGAAGCCTGTGAACTAACACCCTGACTGCTTTGCCGCGATCTGGATTTTGTATGTATAGACGACTCCACAAATCCTGATAAAGAACCTGTATTTTGCTTCAACTCCAAACCAGAAAGTTCAGTCAGATTGGATGGCACTGGAAGATAGATCTGCTTGTTACGCACCAAAGGACTTAATACTCTTGGGTCTCCTGAGTGGGAACAAAACAAAATTGCAGAGCTTAAGTTTACTCCATAACAAAATATATTGCCCTGATAAGAGCCCTAAAAATCAACCCACTCTGAACATCTGCTGGTCTTTATTACTTACTGGAATAAAGAAGTGCCATACACAGATACCTCAGTGCCATTATAATTAAACTGATCTCCTATCCTAACCAATCACTGTTGGCACATGCCAGGCAAGCAGCAGCAGTATAGCAAGAAGTGCTGTGTGTCAAAGCTCTTCCAAGATTTGCCAGTTACCAGTGATAGCACCAAGTATCTTGCTTTTCAAAGCAAGAAGCACACAATAGGAAAACTCTCTTCAGATTAGGTTGCTATCCTAGAAAGTAATTCTGTCTCTATATATTAAAATGTTAAATGTCCAATTACAGGTTATGGTACAGAACTGTGTGGCTTCAGAGAGCGTAAGACCGTGGCTTTGTAGGTAAAAGAATGTTCTTCCATAGACAGAAAGAGGGCAAAAAACAGTGAAAAAAAAATCTGCACTAGGCAACAGAGGGATCAGAGCTTCATGTTATGATATAGTCCGTTAGGAAAAGCTGTCACATATGAAAGAAAGTCACATTTTCCAATCATTACACAGTCTTTCTTTACTGTCTAGTTAATAATAATAATTAAAAAAAAAAAAAAAAAAAGATTAAAGAGACAAAACAAACAAATCCCAACAAACAAACCCTATTGAATATCACCTTGCCTTCCTGAATAGTTTTTTTCCAGATCATGCTGCAGAAGTCTATTGTGGAAAGATGACTGCTCTTTATTTATCCTGAATTCAAACTGTAACAAAACGTGTAAGACAAAGGTTGAAGTCTTCAAATGCAAAAAGTGTCTTTACACAGACAAACACAACCTTACAAACAAACACAGTTCTCAGACACTCTGTGAATGCTTCCAAAAATAAATCTGCTCTGTCTTCATGAAGAGCATTCATTCTAATAAGATATGATCATTTAAAATCCACTTTTGGAAACCAAAATGAAAACATGAACATTACCAACTCATTCTTCTACACTTGATTAAGGGAAAAAAAAAAAAATACTACCCTATAGGACTATTACAATTAAGGGAAGAAAAAAGGTACAGATGGAATCATAAGAATGTATATTAAATTTATGGCAGGCTATGGTACATCCTAGTGTCTTTTCACATCTTCACTAGAATGAAATACATCTTGAAAATGGTATCAGATACAATGGGTAATAAATTAAAAATCAACATAGTTGTACTGAAAAGGCAATTCTTAACTGAAAGCATGCAAATGTGGCTATAGCATAAAAGCACATTATTTAAGATAGCTATTAAAGTAAAAGAAAATAGTAATTACTGGTTTGTTTTTATCAGGTATTGAGGAGGTCTGGATAACCAGCTGAAGACCACAGTTATTAACCTGCAAATTGGAAGAAGATAAAAAGGGAATACTCGTCAAAAACATGCAACAATACACCAAGCTTAACGACTATGTTTTTCTCTCAAGAAAGGTACCTTCAGCACCATAATCTGGCAATAAAAGGAACTACCTTCCAAAATCGTTATGAAGAATAGGATTTTGTCATAGTGCTAAATAAAACCAAGTCACGTTCGGTTTTATAAATGCCAGAAGGGTGAGTTTACTGGGAACGCTTTGTTGTGAAGAAAAAGAGCGTGTACCTATAGATACGAGAACAGCCTTTTATTGTTTGCTACCCTCTTTGACGGGGCTGCGTACGACAGAACGCGCCACTTACCCGCTGCAGAACCAAGCGCCCACCACCAGCACCGAGCGGCCGGCACTCCGCCTTCCCCAGCACCGAGCCCCGCCGAGACCGGCACCGGCATCGCGGGGCTGCCCGCGGGAGGCTCAGCCGCGGCCCCGCCGCCTCACGAGGCCCCCCCGCCCTGAGGGGACCCCGCCGCCCCTCACCGCGCCGCCCGCCCCCCCCGCGGCGGCACCCACCGGGCCGGGCGCGGGCCGCGAGCCCCTGGCGGGCCGGCCCTTGCTGGGCACCATGCCGGCCCTCCGCCTCGCCTCGCCTGCAGCCAGCCACCGCCCCTCGCGGAGATGGCTCCGCCGTTACCGCGGCAACCGCCGCTTCCGGCTCGCTCCGCCCGCCGAGAGAGCTGAGGGCCGGGCCGGGCCGGGGAGGCGGGGGGCGGCCGCGGCCCTTTCCCCGCCCGCGGGCGGCTCCCTGAGGCGCGGCCCCGTCAGGCCCCGCCGGCACCCCGCCTTAACGCCGAGCCGCGCGGGAGCCTTCAGTATGGGCTCGGAGAGGGATTGCAGCGCTTGTCTGTCTGTGTCGGGAGGCAGCCGTGGGGTCGGGCACCCGCTGTGTATAGAAATGTAAACACATCTCTGCAGCCCCGCCTGGCAGCGGCTGTGTAACGGGAACCGGTGGCTGAGGCACCTCGGCCTCCCCTGGCTCGCCAGCCTCTGCTGCCCAGGCACACCTTTTTTTTTTTTTTTTTTTTGGAGAACTACAGAATAACTAAATAATTAGTTAGGAATCCTACGCCAACAAGGCATGTGCCATAAGAAATTTGTGAGAGCTTTGCACAACGGAGGCTCGCAGGGCTGTAATCCCAGCTGGGTGTCAGCTGAGGCGTGGGGTCCCCTCCAGGGGACTCACCTCCGTTACTCCGGGTCTAAGTTCTCCCACCGCTACAAGCACTGGTTCATCTCTACTGGTAACCGAGCATCAGAGAGCGTTGCTGTATTAAAAATAAAAAATAAAAATGGTCAGGTAGTTTCAATGATGGCCGCATCAATGCAGTGTTTGAAATGGCGCCAGTCTTCATCCACACCAATTATCTCAGTTCATTAACATGTTTGCGCACTAGGTGACAAGGATGGTAGGGCTGCTCAGAAAACAGGCTAAACATCAGCAAGGCCCATCTGTGCATCGACCGCTGGGCAAGCAGGAAAACAGATCTAATTTTAGCGGATTAGAATGCCTCTAACCCTGATGGAAGGAACCGTCAGATAAACTGGGACGTTCCCCTCCCAGGTCCTTTGGTTAGCTGGAGCACAGACCGGCTCCTTGCTCACGCCTCGTTCCGCTCAGGGAGGCAAGCGGCTGCCTGGCCTCAAACACAAACCCAGACCAGGATCCCTGTGCTCGCTCTCCTAGAATGTGTTTGTGTTTTCTTTTCAGCTCCCACTGAAACCAATAGCATGGCAATGCCCTAGCCAGGCCTCAGAACAAAATGCCGTTCCGTTAGCAGGGAACAGAGGTTTGGCTCGTGAGGCGGGTATGTGTATTTCGTAAACAAAATATTTCATCCCTTAAGGCATGTTAAAAACAAGCCAAAGCCACAGAGCGGCCGTTTCGTTATGTTTGATGCCAGCAGCTCTGACTCACAGGGACTGTTTGTCACGATGAGAGCTGGCCCCCGAGTGTGAGCCGACCTTTTGCCAGCCCGAATTTTTCAGAAAATGTTGGAGCAATCTGGTGGAGTACAGCTGAGATGAACGCCTCAAACAGCAGATGGGGAGGTGTCTTAAAGACCCGAACGCCACTTAGCAGGAAGAAACATCTTCCCTGGCTGCGGAATGAGCATTTACATGGACATCTGGAATGATTTAGAATTTAGTAGTGAGGACGGACGTGTTACTCCAGTAGTGGAAACACTGAAATACAGGGAAACGGATAAACTTCAGATTTCAGGAAAGGATTTCCTGAAGGATTTCGTTGCATCGGAGCAACGCCCCGGGGACGCGGTTGCCGTCTCACCCCACGCACTGTCACAGCCCGGTGCCTCCGCCCGCGCTGTGCCCAGCTGCCCCTTAACCTCGCTGC